>WNWK01006987.1:0-74253 GCA_009830355.1 Cherax destructor
AATTTCATGTACTGGCCAGGGAGGTACAACATCGTTTAGGAGTGAAGAAGAGCAGGATGTGAGTGTGAGGGAGGTGCGTGAGGCATTACGTAGAATGAAAGGGGTAAAGCAGCTGGAATTGACGGAATCATGACAGAAATGTTAAAAGCAGGGGGATATAGTGCTGGAGTGGTTGGTATTTTTGTTTAATAAATGTATGAAAGAGGGGAAGGTACCTAGGGATTGGCAGAGAGCATGTATAGTTCCTTTATATAAAGGGAAGGGGATAAAGAGAGTGTAAAAATTATAGGGAATAAGTTTACTGAGTATACCAGGTAAAGTGTATGGCAGGGTTATTATTGAAAGAATTAGAGGTAAGACAGAGAGTAGGATTGCAGATGAGCAAGGAGGCTTTAGAGTGGGTAGGGGATGTGTAGATCAAGTGTTTACAGTGAAGCATATATGTGAACAGTATTTAGATAAAGGTAGAGAAGTTTTTATTGCATTTATGGATTTAGAAAAGGCATATGATAGAAGTTTTGTGTGCGAGGGGCTTGGATTTCCAGCAAGCATGTGTGAGCGTATTTGATAGGAGTGAATGGAGGCATATGGTTTTTAATACTTGACGTGCTGTTGGAGTGTGAGCAAAGTAACATTTATGAAGGATTCAGGAAACGGCAGGCCGGACTTGAGTTCTGGAGATGGGAAGTACAGTGCCGGCACTCTGAAGGAGGGGTGTAAATGTTGCAGTTTTATAACTGTAGTGTAAAGCACCCTTCTGGCAAGACAGTGATGGAGTGAATGATGATGAAAGTTTTTCTTTTTCGGGCCACCCTGCCTTGGTGGGAATCGGCCGATGTGTTAATAAAAAAAAATAAAAAATATGATAGAGTGGATAGGGGAGCAATGTGGCAAATGTTGCAAGTGTATGGAATAGGTAGTAAGTTACTGAAGGCTGTAAAGAGTTTTTATGAGGATAGTGAGGCTCAGGTTAAGGTGTGTAGGAGAGAGGGAGATTACTTCCCGGTAAAAGTAGGTCTTAGACAGGGATGTGTAATGTCACCATGGTTGTTTAATATATTTATAGATGGGGTTGTAAAAGAAGTAAATGCTAGGGTGTTGGGGAGAGGGGTGGGATTAAATTATGGGGAATTAAATGCAAAATGGGAGTTGACACAGTTACTTTTTGCTGATGATACTGTGCTTATGGGAGATTCTAAAGAAAAGTTGCAAAGGTTAGTGGACGAGTTTGGGAGAGTGTGTAAAGGTAGAAAGTTAAAAGTGAACATAGATAAGAGTAAGGTGATGAGGGTATCAAACGATTTAAATAAAGAAAAATTGGATATCACATTGGAGAGAGGGATTATGGAAGAAGTAAATGTTTTCAGATATTTGGGAGTTGACGTGTCAGCGGATGGGTTTATGAAGGATGAGGTTAACCATAGAATTGATGAAGGAAAAAAGGTGAGTGGTGCATTGAGGTATCTGTGGAGACAAAGAACGTTATCCATGGAGGCAAAGAAGGGAATGTACGAAAGTATAGTGGTACCAACACTCTTATATGGGTGTGAAGCATGGGTTGCAAATGCTGCAGCGAGGAGGAGGCTGGAGGCAGTGGAGATGTCCTGTCTAAGGGCAATGTGTGGTGTAAATATTATGCAGAAAATTCGGAATGTGGAAATTAGGAGAAGGTGTGGAGTTACTAAAAGTATTTGTCAGAGGGCTGAAGAGGGGTTGTTGAGGTGGTTTGGTCATTTAGAGAGAATGGATCAAAGTAGAATGACTTGGAGAGCGTATAAATCTGTAGGGAAGGAAGGCGGGGTAGGGGTCGTCCTAGAAAAGGTTGGAGGGAAGGGGTAAAGGAGGTTTTGGGGGCGAGGGCTTGGACTTCCAGCAAGCATGTGTGATCGTGTTAGATAGGAGTGAATGGAGACGAATGGTTTTGGGACATGACGATCTGTTGGAGTGTGAGCAGGGTAACATTTTGTGAAGGGATTCAGGGAAACCAGTTAATTGATTTAATTGGACTTGAGTCCTGGAAATGGGAAGTACAATGCCTGCACTTTAAAGGAGGGGTCTGAGATAGTGACAGCTGGGAGGGACTTTTCTCAGCTGTCGTATCTGAGCTCCTCTGCAAAGACAGTGATTATGTATGAGTGTGGTGAAAGTGTTGAATGATGATGAAAGTATTTTCTTTTTGGGGATTTTCTTTCTTTTTGGGTCACCCTGCCTCGGTGGGAGACGGCCGACTTGTTGGAAAAAAAAAAAAAAAAAAACATAATCCAACAAACTACTTTCCTTACGTGCTATATCATACCTTGTATATTTATTTATCCTCTTTTTCATAAAATATGTATTACTTATTACCAAACCTCTTTCTACACATAGCTCAATTAATGGTTCCCCATTTACATTTACCCCTTGCACCCCAAATTTACCTACTACTCCCTCCACAACATTTTTACCCACTTTAGCATCAAGATCCCCAACCACAGTTACTCTCTCACTTGGTTCAAAACTCCCCACACACTCACTCAACATTTCCCAAAATCTCTCTCTCTCCTCTACACTTCTCTCTTCTCCAGGTGCATAAACACTTACTATAACCCACGTTTCACATCCAACCTTTATTTTACTCCACATAATCCTTGAATTTATACATTTATATTCATTCTTTACGTGCCATAACTGATTATTCAACATTATTGCCACTCCTTCTTTAGCTCTAACTATATTTGAAACCCCTGACCTAATCCCATTTATTTCTCCCCACTGAAACTCTCCTACCCCCTTCAGCTTTGTCTCACTTAAAGCCAGGACATCCAGCTTCTTTTCATTCATAACATCTACAATCATCTCTTTCTTATCATTCGCACAACATCCACGCACATTCAAACATCCCACTTTGACGGTTTTTCTTTTTCTTTTAGTAAGCTATACAGGAAAAGGGTTACTAGCCCATTGTTCCTGGCATTTTAGTTGACTTTTACAACACGCATGGCTTACGGAGGAAAGATTCTTATTCCACTTCTCCATGGATATGAAAGGAAAAGGAAAAATTATAAGTACAAGAACTATTAAGATAAAATCAAAGAAAACTCAGATGAGTGTGTATACATAAACGTGTACATGTTTGCGTAGTGTGACCTAAGTGTAAGTAGAAGTAGCAAGACGTACCTGAAATCTTGCATGTTTATGAGACAAAAAAGACACCAGCAATCCTACCATCATGTAAAACAGTTTCAGGTTTCTGTTTCATAGTCACCTGACAGGATGGTAGTACCTCCCTTGGTGGTTGCTGTCTACCAACCTACTACCTATTTTGCCTTCACCTTGTCATATTTGCTTGAATAATACTGTATTTGCAGATCTGGTGTGCTGCAGGAGTTAACTTGACAGGAGGAAGAACAAAAGATGGTGGGAATATTGTAGGTGCCAGTGTTTTCTACTCCGGTGACACAGAGACAACAATAATTAAGCCTGAAGATGAAATAGATAAATTAGATATGGAACTGAAGGTTAGTACATATTGTATTTTAGTTTTAGTTGTTATAGAAAGCATGACTGTGGGGCAGGGGGGATGTGCTGTATAATAATTATAATTTATTGAAATAATTAAAATATAATATTTTAACTTGCTAACTGAACTACGTATAAAAGGATTTAGCATTATAGCAACCAACCAAAAGAAGGCTGCTGCAGTACTATTCTGCTTCTTAATACAGGGCAGCATGTGATGTATCAGTTGACTCACATTGACCCAAGAGCTTGTTTACAACCTGCATCCTTGTGAAACATGGACAATATACAGTGGACCCTTGGATTTCGTCAATAATTTTTTCCAGAAGGCTGTTCGAGTGCTGTTACCGAATGAATTTTTCCCATAAGGATGAATGTAAATTAGATTAGTCCATTTCAGACCCCCCAAAAATGCACTTACAAAAGCACTTACAAAAATACACTTACATAATTGTTCGAGTTGGATGTAGTACGTAATCTGGGGGTCCACTGTACGTGTATTCTGTTTTGTCTTCAAGCTAAACAATATTACACCAAGATGTCAGTTGAGGATTGTACTGCAAATGTACTCCTAGTCAGCTTCCTGGTTCCTCTTATAAGGAGGAAAGATTACTCATAGCAGTGTTAGTGTTAACTAGATGTGTGTTCCTGCCAAAAAAACTAGGAATGCAGATACTCTTGTTTATAAAGTAACATTATGAAAGAAACTCATTAGTGGTATAAACATTATAATGGTGGAGAGTCTGTGGTATTGCATATGATTTGAAGCAGGAAAATAGCACTTTTAAATTGTATTCAGACTTCTAGGCAGAGTAATGGGAAAAAATATGTAATTTCTTTCACCAGTGTTTTGGTCAAAATATATTACAGTGGACCCCCGCTATTCGAACGGCTCAGCAATAGAACATATCGTCATTAGAACAAGAAAATCGATATCGCCATGGGAACAAAATATCACGATTCGAACAAGTGCGTCCGAGACCTGTCCGCCCAGATGCCGTGGAGAGCCAGTCCAGCATTGTTTACACTCGAGAGAACAATACCCTGCACGCTCATCCAGACATTTCACACTTAATTATAATTGTTTGGAGTTTGTTCATTAAGTGCGAGGCAGTGGTGGTAAAGGCAGTGGTGGTTGAGGCAGTGGTAGAGGCAGTGGTGAGAGGCAGTGGTAGTAGAGGCAGTGGTGGTAGAGGCAGTGGTGGTTGAGGCAGTGGTTGAGGCAGTGGTGAGAGGCAGTGGTGGTAGAGGCAGTGGTGGTAGAGGCAGTGGTGGTAGAGGCAGTGGTGAGAGGCAGTGGTGGTTGAGGCAGTGGTGAGAGGCAGTGGTAGTAGAGGCAGTGGTGGTAGAGGCAGTGGTAGAAGCAGTGGTAGAGGCAGTCTTAATGTAGAGTGAGAGGTGAGTAAACAAGATTAAATGAAGGTTCGGGAGTTTTGTAAACAAACCAGTTGTTGTTGCTGTTACCAGCCTGGACACGTATGATTTCTGTTCTCTTCACGTCTGAAGGAGGAAATAATGGGAAGATGTTTTCATAGCTGGACCAAGTATTCCCGCCGCCACCATCCTCCCCAACCACCACATTTGTAATGACATACATATTTTATTCATTCTAGAGTGTATATCAGGCTTTTATGTTATTTATATTGTTTATGTCATATTAGATGAATTGTGATAGATAAATAAGCTGTAGAGTTGATAATAGCTTCACAGTGAAGTACTATTTTGTCATGCCTCCTGACAGCAGGAACGGATTAATTGTATTTCCATTATTTCTTATGGGAAATATTAAATTGCCTTTCGAACATTTCGTGTTAAGAACAAGCTCCTGGAATGGATTATGTTCGAATAGCAAGGGTCCACTGTACTTCTTGTTGACGGAAAAGACAGTGAAATTACACTTAAGAATTTAAGATAGACAGCAACTCTTCATATAATTGTGTCAGGAATTATCAGGTTTAAAATATGTTACACCACAGTATTGTTGATTTAAAACGTGGTAAAAAAATGTCCACAGATGCTAAGGTTTATTGGTAAAATTATTCATAAATTAATTTTATTAACACACATCGGCCGTTTCCCACTAAGGCAGGGTGGCCCAATAAAGAAAAACTTTCATCATCATTCACTCCATCACTGTCTTGCCAGAGGCATGCTTACACTACAGTTATAAAACTGCAACATTTAACATCCCTCCTTCAGAGTGCAGGCACTGTACTTCCCATCTCCAGGACTCAAGTCCGGCCTGCTGGTTTCCCTGAATCCCTTCATAAATGTCACTTTGCTTCCACTCCAACAGCACGTCAAGTATTAAAAACCATTTGTCTCCATTCACTCCTATCAAATACGCTCATGCATGCTTGCTGGAAGTCCAAGCCCCTCGCATACAAAACCTCCTTTACCCCCTCTCTCCAACCTTTCCTAGGCCGACCCCTACCCCTCCTTCCCTCCACTACAGATTTATACACTCGAAGTCATTCTACTTTGTTCCATCCTCTCTACATGTCCAAACCACCTCAACAACCACTCCTCCTAATTTCCACACTACGAATTCGCTGCATTATATTCACACCACATATTGATCTCAGACATGACATCTCCATATCCTCCAGCCTTTTCCTTGGTGAAACATTCACCACCCATGCTTCACACCCATATAAGAGTGTTGGTATAACTATACAGTGGACCCTCGGTTTTCGTTGAAAATTATTTCCAGAATGCTGTTCGAGTGCTGTTACCGAACGAATTTGTTCCCATAAGGACAAATGTAAATTAGATTAGTCGTTTCACACCCCAAAAATACACTTACAAAAGCTCTAACAAAAATACACTTACATAATTATTCGAGTTTGGAGGTGAACGAAAACCGAGGGTCCACTGTATTCTCATACATTCCCCTCTTTGCTTCCACATTCTTTGTCTCCACAGACTCCTAAGTGCACCACTTACCCTTTTACCCTCATTAATTCTATAATTCACCTCATCCTTCATAGACCCATCTGCTGACACGTCCACACCTAAATACAGTGGTACCCCGACTTACGATATTTTTTCATTCAAGAATGCTGTTCAAGTGCCATTACCAAACGAATTTATCTCCATAAGAAATGATGTAAAATAGACTAGTCCTTTTAGACCCCCAAAATTACACTTACAAAAACATTTAAAAAAATAAACTTACATAAAAGGGTGTGTTTGGGGACCATCGTAAGTCGGGGTACCACTGTATCTGAATACATTCACCTCCTCCGTACTCTCTCCCTCCAATCTGATATCCAATCTTTCATCACCTAATCTTTTTGTTATCCTCATCACCTTACTCTTTCCTATATTCACTTTCAATTTCCTTCTTTTACATACCCTACCAAACTCATCCACAAACCTCTGCAACTTCTCTTCAGAATTTCCCAAAAGCACAGTGTCATCAGCAAAAAGCAGCTGTGACAAATCCCACTTTGTGTTAGATTCTTTATCTTTTAACCCCACACCTCTTGCCAACACTCGCACATTCACTTCTCTTACAACCCCATCTATAAATATATTGAACAGCCATGGTGATATCACACATCCTTGTCTAAGGCCTACTTTTACTGGGAAATAATCTCCCTCTCTCCTACATACTCTAACCTGAGCCTCACTATCCTCGTATAAACTCTTCACTGCTTTCAGTAACCTACCTCCTATTCCATACTCCTGCAACATCTGTCACATTGCCCCACTATCCACCCTATCATACGCCTTTTTCCAAATCCATAAATGACACAAAAACCTATTTCTTCTTCTTCTTTCAACACGTCGGCCGTTTCCCACCGAAGCGGGGTGGCCCAGAATCAAAAACGAAAGTTTCTCCTTTTACATTTAGTAATATATACAGGAGAAGGGGTTACTAGCCCCTTGCTCCTGGCATTTTAGTCGCCTCTTACGACACGCATGGCTTACGGAGGAAGAATTCTGTTCCACTTCCCCATGGAGATAAGAGGAAATAAGAACAAGAACTAGTAAGAAAATAGAAGAAAACCCAGAGGGGTGTGTATATATATGCTTGTACATGAATGTGTAGTGTGACCTAAGTGTAAGTAGAAGTAGCAAGACGTACCTGAAATTTTGCATGTTTATTAGACAGAAAAAAGACACCAGCAATCCTACCATCGTGTAAAACAAATACAGGCTTTCGTTTTACACTCACTTGGCAGGACGGTAGTACCTCCCTGAGTTGTTGCTGTCTACCATCCTACTACCCAAAGGGCCTTCAACCGTACCCAGTAATTTAGGTGCCTTATCGTACTTGTGTGTGCACTCTTCATCTTCCTAATCAAATCTTTTCTAATTGAAATGTCACAGAAAAGATCCCCGTGTAAGTGAAATGTCATACTATTAAAAGATCTCTGTTTAAGTAAAATGTTGTACTAATTAAAGGTGTCCTTTTGCTGTGTATGTCTTTTTAACCAGAGTGTACATGGATATAAAATTTAGGAAAGGTAATAACCAGTTTGGAGAGGAAACAGTCATGTTGCTGCAGATGGTGTATCAGCAGTTGATTGAAAAAAAACAAGAGTGCAGGCATGAATCAAATGACATTTAACTTCATTATTTAAAAAGTTGACTGATAAAAGACTGTGATTTAAGCTGTTTCATTTTTGTATTATGATGCATATGCTGCATGGACATTACAATATCTATAATTTTGTCACTTATGAATGATCCTTAAATCATCTTCAACAATAATTGCATATGTGTTTCTTTCTTTGGGTCATCTTACCATGATGGGAGATGGATATCTTGATTAACAAAATAAATATTGGTTTGATAAAAAATATACCTTTCTGCTGTTGGTAAGCATCATTTTTACATATATTTCAACATTTTGGGGGGTGAATCTGGTATGGAGTGGGAGTTGTCACAGTTGCCATTTGCCAGTGACACTTCTTTTGGGATATTCCAAATGAACTTGAAAGAAGGAAATTAAGTGAACATTGGAAACAGCAACACAATGATAATATCAAGCAATATAGGAAACAAGAAATTGGATATCAGATTGGAGGGAGGGAGTATGGAGGAAGTAAATGTGTTCAGATATTTCCAGTGGACTTGTCAAGTAGATGGTTCTATGAGAGAAGAGGAACAATAAAATTGACAGAGGGGTAAAAGGTGGTTGATATATTGAAGCATATGTGGGGACAAAGAACTTTATCCATGGAGGCAAAAAGGGTAATGTACCAGAGTATAGTGGTACCAACATTGTTGTATGGGTTTTGAATGTTGCAGCAAGGAGTAGGCTGGAGGCAGTAGAGATGTCATGTTTGAGGACAAAGTGAAGTGTGAATATTATGCAAAGAATTCAGAATTTGTACACTTCTTACTGCATCTCTGATTTTCATTGGGGGAATTTTTCACCACTTGCAGTGCCTTCAATGCTGTTTCAATGTGCACATTTCAATCCAGTCCCTCCAATATTTTCCAGGTGTAATTTATGCTTCTTCATATCTTTCTCGCCTGTGTTCCAAGAAGTAATGTTTAAGCAATTTAAGATGTTTTTAGTGATTGATACAGAGAGTAGAAGCTCTTTCTACTTTCTTCAGATCCAACATTGGCTGCTCTTGATGGGGCTATTAGTGTGCAGCAATATTCCAGTCTAGAATACATGTAATTTAAATACATACCTTAAAAAAGTAGTTTCATTGGCTGGGCAGTCTTTATTTTGAAGGATTTTGTTATCCAGCTTATCATTTTCTTTTCAGTTTGATAGCAATATTGTGTTTCTTGCTTGTAAGATCTTTTGAAATGGTTACCCTAAGTCTCCTACATTCTTCTGCTCTCTTAACTGCTTCACTGAATTTCATACTCTGTTCTAATTTTATTTCTTAATTTTTTTGTAGCCTCGTAGCTACAATTTGTCCGTGTTAAATATATAATTTTCTGTTGCCCACTGACAAACTTTTTGTACATTAGCTTCAAAGTTTGCTGTATCATTAATGGATGCCAATCACATACTTATTTAATAATTACGTATCTATGTAGAGAAAGAGAAGCGAAGAAATAAAAACTAGTTGGAGGTATAAAAGGTATAATTCGAAGAGTGGAAGAGGTTTGGTCATTAGAAAGGATTGAGAAAGATAAATTGATTATGAAGGTGTGTAAGACATAGGAAATGACCAAGGAAGGTATAAAAGAAATAGTACGAGGGAGGTTTTAAGAGTGATTTTTTGGATTTGACATGCTGCTGGAGTGTGAGCAAGGGAATATCAATGAAAGAACTTCCAGAAACTAATTAGTCAGATTAGAGTTTTTGAAGTGGGAAATACAGTGCTTGTACTTTGAAAGTTCATCCGATATGCTGCTGTTTGGTGGGTCATTAATGAATTATTTATTTTGTGCCCTTCTGGAAATACAGGTAAGTTGTGAGTGATGGCGAATGGTTTTTTCTTGGGCATTTGGCCCTGGTGAAACATAGCAATCATATTTTTGAAATTACTGATGCTTATAATTGTATAATTTTTGAATACAACAATTATAAATCTGTATATACTATATAATTATGATTATAATTTTGGTACATGATTTATAATCATATATAATTATTAAGAATCATATTGTGTGCAGGGTATGTGTATGTGAAGAAGGCTTGAGCAAACACAGCTACAACAGTGTCAGTTTAACTAACTAAATGAAAATACTAGGATAATTCACATTTATAATGTTCACTTCCTGTCGACAATTAGCTGAGAGTCACAGTCCAGTGCACAGCTCATGACACTGACATTCAACAAACTGCTTCAGTTCATGCCTCCTTAACAATGCATCACTAGTGCGCATTGCACAAAACCAAACTACCCTTTATAACCACAGTTCAGTATATCACCACTTCCTAGCAATCCACTACATCATTCACAGTATCACTTCAATACACAGTACCTGCCTACACTGGTCAGTATCACCTCACTGCACAACACTGGTCACAGTATCATTTCACTGTACAGTACCTAAACATGTTTATTACACTCAGTACCCAGTCCACTTTGACAGTGCCGTGCTACAGTTTATCTCTCGCTTGTTACTTTCAAGCATGTGCATTAAACGTGCCTAATATCCACCATCTAGGACCATTTCCACTTAATTTTAACTTGACCATTGTCTCCTGGGATTTGGAGCCACTGACCATCCAGGCTTCATAAATGTGCCTCACACTCTCCATGCCTCACAGTTTCGTCTGCCTCCTCATAGCTTCCGACTCCCACCACTCACCCCCTCCCTTGAACACATTTGTTATAAGTATACTAAGATGGCCAGCAACCTCCAAAACAGTATCCTGAAATCTTTTATTCACTTACAAAAATAAATAAACTACGTATGTGTATATAATTGAACTGACTTTCTTAGTTATGTTGCTAAGTTCTTTCATTGTGGAGGCTTCCTTCGTCTGTGAACTCTCCAGGGGTTGTCTTCAACATCCTAGTCTGATGACCCATCACTCACATCCTCCACTTCGTTGGTCTTCCCCAGCTGGAACCGGTCAGTGTGGCACTACAGGATACATCTCTGCCTTCTGGAGAGGAGTCAATGACTCCTCGCAATAACAGTCCCCTTGAACCACCTGGGGATGCTCCGGGAACTTCTCCCGGCTGCTCTCTGCTTCAGCCTCCTGAGGATGCTCAGGAAACTTCTCATAACTGCCAGTCACCTCAGCCTCCTGGAGATGATGTGGAGTCTCCTTCCGACCGCCAGCCACCTCAGCCTCCTGGGGATGATCTGGAATCTCCTGCCTTCCAGCCACCTCAGCCACTTGAAGATGTTTTGGGAACTTCTCCAGATTGCCATCCACCTCAGTCTCTGGTATGTCGTGTGCTGGCTCTCAGGGTGAGATGTGCCACTGCATAGGAAGGCACTCTCTCTTCTCTGGATATAGGACTGGCATCTGCTACTTTCTCCCAAGCAAGCTTTGCAGAACTTTCCCTCATGTACTGCATTGCAAACAGCATGACCTGGTTGTCTTCCCACAGCTGCTTATTGTGTTGCTCAGCATTATCCTAAGAAGTATCCTGATGACACCTGTACATGGGGATTTTCCTCTGCTACCTATGCCAGTGAGCTGCACTGCTCAAACAATGGTCCTGACTAGTCACAGTTACCCACTTGCAGCTGCTGCTGACTGGTCTTCCTCTAGATACAGCCACTTGCTGCTCTGCATGCTCAGCTCTCTACAGCCTGGTCCACTTGGTCACAGGCCTTACCTTGGTAGTCTGGCCTGCTTCCATTACTGAGGTGTATCCTGCTCTGTTGGAGACTTACTGTTATTGGTCTAACAGTAAAACTTCCAATGACCCTTCTCACTGCACTGTCAGCTTATTTCCTGGATCTTGTTCTCTGGACCCACATACTTCCTCTACTTGAACAGGCACTGTTGTCTGCCATTTGCAGCCTTCTCTACCAAACCCTGGATGTCAACATTTTCTACCAGACCTTGGGTGGCAGCCTTGTCCCAAAACTAGTTTTACCTGAACTGATCATCTCATCCTGGCTGGATTTTTACATGGGCATTGCCAAACCATTGCTACAGTATTTCCATGAAGATTCAGCAATGGTGTCACTCCTCCTTGGGCAGGTCCCTCAGTATCTTTGGGGATGACCCCTTCAGACTAATGGCCAACTGTGAAACACGCTGGTGTTCTTTGTTTTCCCTTCACCAGCAATTCAAACTGTGTCATGTACACTTCATATTGATCTGTGCCATCAGTTTCATGCAGCTACTGGCAACATGACTGAGGTACCACCCCCCACCCCAAGCAAGAATACTGGCACTCTATAATTCAGATGGCCCTCAACATGATAATAGAAGACTGGCCCACATAACTGCTGGTTAGGTGATGCTTGACCCCAAGTGGTCCAGACTGGCCTTTCTGGCTTCTCTCATCTCCCATGGCATCTGCATCATCTCGCTTTCCATTCAGTCTGACTGCTTTGCTTCCAGCTACTGTACAATACTTCCTGGCTTAACTGCTTTGTGCTCTGACCCATTTGTTCCTACTGCTGATTCAACAGCTGTGCTTCCTGGCCCTCCTGCTAGTTCACTCTGGCTATGGATACCAACTGCTGTTTCACAGCTGCTGGTAAACATACTCTTACCTCTTCTGCCTTCTGCTGCAACTCTTGTTGCACAGCTCCCAAGATTGTTACCCTGCTTCTGTTGACTGTTTCTTATCGGCTGTTGGTATTGCTTTATGCTTGACAAACTCATTTTGTTTTGCCAACTGCTGTTACATCTTTTGCATGAAGCCTGTCAGTTCAGCCTATCTTACTTCTTGCACTGAATTCTCATGTTATTCAGTCATCTTGCCACCACTCTCCTATATTGTATTCCTGACACCAAATGTTAGGCACAGGGTATGCCTGCGAGAGGAGCTTGAAGAAACCCACGGTTAAGACAGTTACTGCTTTATTGATTAAATGAACAATAAAAGAATTCACATTTACAGTATTCGTTTATCATCATTATAATAAAAGTCACAGTAATGGGGAACAATTCACAAATAACCTACACTCTGAACAGGAAACATAACAATATTTCAGTCTGTCCTGAACCATTATGCATCCCCACTGACACTGTAGTTACGTTCCTGAAAACAGCATATTACACAAAATCATGTTAATTTATCTGAAGGACATATGGAGAAAAATAGTAAAGTTCTCAAGACCTTCAGAAAAGCCAAACAAGTTTCTTTTCAGTTCTGTAACGTGTCAAAAATAACAAGTTTTCTATTCCTCGTAATGCAGTGGGTATTTCTTGATGATTAGGAAATGGGTGGAGAGAATTGATGTGGACCTGTACAGTACCTGTACAAACATGTAGCAGGGACCATCAGCTACCACTATCATCTGCCAACATCAGTAAAAGTATGAGTGCAAGCCACCCCAAAAAAATGTAAAAAACTTATTGAAATAGCTTTAAAAGTACTCTGCCTCTGATAGTCAATCTCATTGCTGTGGGATTGACTATCAGAATGTTTTCATAAATTTAAACTATTTACTTCATGTTAATAATTTTATTCAAATAAAAGTCAAAATACAGTGTCATTGCCGACACATTTTTGATAGAAATGAGAGTAAGAAGGAGCAGAGGGCAGGAGGAAGGGGCAAGCAGACACAAACATTGTCAGTGCCCCAAACATTGTCTCCAGTATATGTACAGTGGTACCTCGGTTAACGATATTTTTTCATTCCAGAATGCTGTTCAAGTGCCATTACCAAACGAATTTATCCCCATTAGGAATAATGTAAAATAGACTAGTCCTTTTAGACCCCCCAAAAATACACTTACAAAAGCATTTAAAAAAATAAACTTACATAAAAGGGTGAGTTTGGGGACCATCGTTAACCGAGGTACCACTGTACTTGCATTTTAGCTTGATGCAAAGTACAGTCATACCTCGTGTTACGATGCTGTCATCTTACGATATTTTCGAGTAACGATATTTATAACGTAAAAAAAATGAATGCGAGTAACGATGTTTGCTTCGTGTAACGACATTCGTACCGGACGTGTCCGCGTGGCGCCCAGCTGAGCGCGCACTCCAGGGAGCGTCAGTGTGCTATTGTTTACAAGCAAGAGCGACCACCCACCCACACCCACGCATTCATACCAATATATTGTCATTATTCCACTTTTTTTAGTGCTTGCAACTGCTAAATAAGCTACCATGGGTCCAAGGAAAGATCCTAGAGGTAAGCCTGTGGCAAAGAGGAACAGAAATACATGTACGATAGAACTGAAGAAGGAGATAAGAGAAAAATATGAAAGTGGAGTGCGTATCAGTGAGCTGCCCAGGTTGTATGGTAAAGCCTTTTCTACCATCGCTACCATTGTGGCCAAGAAAAATTCACGTAAAATCAAGGAAGCTGTTGTTGCAAAAGGTTCATCTGTGTTAACAAAACAAAGACCACAAGTGCTGGAAGATGTGGAAAGGTTGTTGTTGGTGTGGATCAACGAGAAACAGTTACCAGGAGATACTGTTTCGGAGGCAATAATATGTGAAAAAGCAAGGCAGTTGCATGATGATCTCGTTAAGAAAATGCCTGCAACGAGTGCTGAAGTGAGCGAATTTAAAGCCAGCAGAGGCTGGTTTTACAAATTTAAGAATCGAAGTGGCATACATAGTGTTGTGAGGCATGGTGAGGCAGCCAGTTGTGACAAAAGTGCGGCTGAAAAATATGTGCCTGAATTCCAGGAGTACATAGAGGCTGAACAATTCCTCCCCCAACAAGTGTTTAATTGTGATGAAACAGGCCTGTTTTGGAAGAAAATGCCCAACAGGACCTACATTACTCAGGAGGAAAAGGCACAGCCAGGACATAAGCCTATGAAAGACAGGCTAACTTTGATGCTTTGTGCTAATGCCAGTGGTGATTGCAAAGTGAAGCCTTTACTGGTGTATCTTTTGAAAATCCCGAGTGTTTGGCAGATGCGGTGTCAGCAAGTCTAGCTTGTGTGTGATGTGGAAGTCTAACAAAAGGCATGGGTCACAAAGGACATTTTCTTAGATTGGTTCAATGGCGTGTTTGGCCCCAGTGTGAAGAAATATCTATTGGACAATAATTTGCCACTTAAGTGCCTCCTGATAATGGACAATGCTCCTTGCCATCCTCCAAACTTGGTAGAGAAAATTGTGGAGGAGTTTAAATTCATCAAAGTGAAGTTCTTGCCCCATAATACCACTGCTCTCCTCCAGCCCATGGACCAGCAGGTCATTTCCAACTTTAAAAAACTCTATACCAAAGCAATGTTTCAAAAGTGCTTTGATGTGACCACAGACATGAATATAACCCTAAGAGACTTTTGGAAAAAACATTTCCATATGCTGCATTGTGTAAACCTTATAGGTAAGGCTTGGGAGGGAGTGACTACCAGGACTCTGAAGTCTGCCTGGAGAAAATTGTGGCCAGACTGTGTCCTAGAAAGGGATTTTGAAGGTTTTATGGCTGAGCCTCAGAACCCTGAGCCTGTTGTGGAAGAAATTGTGGAATTGGGCAAGTCTATTGGGTTAGAGGTAAGTGGTGAGGATGTGGAACAGTTGGTGGAGGAGCACAAGGAAGAGCTAACCACTGAAGATCTGCAAGAGCTTCAACAGCAACTGGAACAAGAGACCAGAGGTCAGGACAATGGTTCAGAGGAGGAGGAGGAGGTGGAACAGAGATGAAAGAAGGTGCCTTCTTCAGTGATTAAGGAGATTTGTGGAATGTGGAGCAAGGTGCAAGCATTTATGGATGAATATCACCCTAACCATGCTGTTGCAGGCCGTGCTGGCAACCTGTACAATGACACTGTGGTGTCCCACTTCAGGGATGTTTTAAAGAATCGCCAGACACAGAGCTCCCTGGACAAATTTATTGTTAGAAAGAGGTCCAGTGACTCTCAAGCTGGTCCTAGTGGCATTAAAAGAAAAAGGGAAGCAACCCCAGAAAAGAACTTGGTACCTGCAGTGATAATGGAAGGGGATTCCCCTTCCAAACACTAGCATACTACTCCACCTTCTCCCCTCCTCCCGTCCTCCACACATCAACAACTCTTCAATAAATGTAAGTGACATGTTATTGTACAATATTTACATTTGTATTTAGGTATTCTTCATTAAATTGTGTATTATTTAATGTCAAAAAGTTCTAAAAAATATTTTATTTAACTACTTTTGGAAGTCTTGGACGGATTAAATTTATTTCCATTATTTCTTATGGGGAAAATTGATTCGAGTAACGATTGTTTCGCCTTAAGATATGCCCTCTCTGACGGATTAATATCGTAAGTCGAGGTACCACTGTATATGAAAACATTGCATACATTGACTCCTATGTAAGAAACAGCTAATTTAATAATCGACTCCTATGTAAGAAACAGCTAATTTAATAATTTTTGTTAATTAGACCTGTGACTCCTGTGGTGATAAACAAATTATATATAAGTGATGTATACTGTGGTTGCCCTATAAACTCCAAACAAACATTTACCAATGCAGCACTGTTTTCAATAATTATTGTGCCTGCTGCACAATTGGTAGCCCACCTTCACTTTTTCACTTGTGCACCTGCTCACTAAATGTTAGTAACAAAAAAAACGCATGCTATGTTTTTTTTTTTCAGTATGCTTGTTATCTTTAGCACCGTGAACCATAATGCACAGGGAATGGTGGTTGGTAGGCTTCTAGAACTTCTAACTTATATAATTCAAAATTAATCCATCCAGTTCCATGTTCACTGTACAGTATATTAAACTGCATTGTGTAATACATGTAATAAAGTAGAACACCAAAAATTTAGACTGGTCATGGCATGAGGCATTGTGTAAAAAATAAAACCCTGTTTCAGAAAAAAAACAAAAATCTAAAAGAAAATGACAAATTAATTCCGTATAGTACTTACCAATGTCTGTTTCTCTTGTAAGTAGAGTGAATAATTAACATTGTGTAGCATTCATATTAATGCTACACAATGTTAGCTACTCTAATTGAAACATAAAATTAACATTATGTACTAACATTAAGAAGAACAGTTGCAGATCAGATTGTGATTGAAGTATCATGGCATCATCTGCACTATCAACAATAATGAGGCCTTATCTTTAGCATCATTTGGCTAGTGAAAAAAATTAACTATGAAGTATTCTATTTTTAAATAAAACAGTGACTCGGAAGTGAGCTTAACCCTTTGAGGGTCCGTCCCGTAGTTCTACAGCTTTGAAGCCTGGGTCCAAGCCGTAGAACTATGGCTTGTGCTCAGCTCACTCAGATAAGCTGTAAGTGGTAAATTTGGGCCTAGATATGAGAGAATACATCTATGTGGTAAGTGTGCACCACATAAAACAAATACTGCAACATGCAGTGCATAATGAGAAAAAAAACTGACCGTATTTTTGGATTAAAACGACTTTGTGGTGTTTTTTCATATGTTTTTTTTACAGTTGTATTCGCGATTTCTTGGTCTCATTTGATAGAATGGAAGATATGTTACAGAAATAGAGATGATTTTAATTGGTTTTAGTACTGAAAATGGCTTGAAACTGAGCTCAAAGTAGCGGAAATGTTCAATTTTTGCCGATGTTCAAGAGTAAACAAATGATGTCACACGTCTAATACACATCAGCTGGTGGGTCTGATATACATTCACGAATGTGCTGATATTATTTATACAATTATTACAATATTGCATAACAGTAAATCTATTTTTTGGTGTGAATAAAAATTCATTATGTGAATAAAAAATAAAAATGGAATTCATTTTTAAAGCCTGAAAACATAACTAATAAACAGAGGAAATGTTATTTTAGTACCGGGAATGTCTGCATTGTTTATTCTAGACCCTATTTTGAAATTGGAATATTTTGAACTTTGTGTTAAATTGGCCAAATTACCAGTTTCCGATCACTTTATTGGGTAGTTGAAACAGCTGACTGGGCGATTTCTTGTGCTCAATCAATAAAATAGAAATAATACTAGCGAAATAGCTAAGAATTTGGTCGACTGAAATAATGTAATTGGCCAAAAATGGGAGTCAAAGTCAGCAAAATCACCAATGCGTAAATATCAGTGATGCTGCAAAGTTCACGAGAGCGTAATTTTGTCAATTTTCCATCAAATTTCATACTTTTTGTTTTAGTACCTTCAGAAAAAAATATCTACCATTTAATAAGAAAAAATAGCAAAAAAAATTTTTTGAAAATTTTTGAACCCTTGCTGTCGCTCTGAGATTTGGCCTCTGGACCCTCAAACGATTAAGACACTTCCCTCACACCTTACCATTAATTAATTACTGCATTTGTATTATCTGTTTGTTGCTACTGAAGCAGAGCTGTGCTTATGATGTCCCTTCAATAATTTGTTCATCATACAAATTTTTATTTACATGTTATCACACTTATTACATCCTATCACCATTCCACTGATCTACCACTCTCTGTGAAGAAAAATTTACTAGCATTTCCTTGGCTTCACTATTTTATCAGTTTAAACTGTGGCCCCTTGTTATCACTGTTTCAGGTACAAAAAAATTGCCTTTATCCAGTCACTCATGTCCTTTTCTGACCTTATATGTGGTTATTGTGTCTCCTCTCTTCCTCCCATTGGGCAGCGTCATCTTTAGTGCTTTCAGGCTTTCATCATAGTTCTTTTTTTTTGTTTTTAACTCTGGTAACCTTAGACGTTTTCTAACTTATCCATGTGTTTTTTAAAGTGTGGGCACCACACCACCACTACATATGCCAATGTTGGCATAACTTATGCTTTAAACAGCCTTTGTTTTTGTTTTTAACCATTTCTTCATCCATATTTTTAAAAGCTGTTTTATCATTTGCTAATGTCATATGAGTTTCTCACAGTTTTGCTTATATGATCTTCCAGTGACAATATTTTTTTAAATAATAGCTCCTAGATTCCTTTGTCTGTCTGACACTTTTAATATTTTATCACAGTCTTTATTCTTCATGTGGCCTGATGCCACTCTTCCATTTCTGTTAAATGCCCTTTATATACAGTACAGTGGACCCCCGAGTATCGTAATTAATCCGTTCCAGGAGCTAGTACTTAACACGAAGTTTTCAAAATTTGAACCATTATTTCCCATAAGAAATAATGTAAATACAATTAATCCGTTCCACAAAAAATATTCACATATAAAATAATTAAAAACAATATATATATATACATTTACTTACCTTTATTGAAGAGTTGCAGGCATCTGGAAGATAGAGTAATGAGTAATGAAGGTCCTCTTGGGCATTTTCTTCCAAAACAGGCCTGTTTCATCACAATTAAACACTTGTTGGGGGAGGAATTCTTCAGCCTCTACGAAGGGAAATCCCCACTCCCTGCATGCCTGCTACACTCCCTGCATGAAAGCTACACTCCCTGCATGCCTGCTAAACTCCCTGCATCAATGCTAAACTCCCTGCATCAATGCTAAACTCCCTGCATGCCTGCTAAACTCCCTGCATCAATGCTAAACTCCCTGCATGAATGCCAAACTCCTGCATGCCTGCTAAACTCCCTGCATGGCTGCTACACTCCCTGCATGAATGCTACACTCCCTGCATGAATGCTACACTCCCTGCATGAATGCTACACTCCCTGCATGAATGCTAAACTCCCTGCATGAATGCTACACTCCCTGCATACCTGCTAAACTCCCTGCATGGCTGCTACACTCCCTGCATGAATGCTACACTCCCTGCATGCCTGCTAAACTCCCTGCATGGCTGCTACACTCCCTGCATGAATGCTAAACTCCCTGCATGAATGCTAAACTCCCTGCATGAATGCTACACTCCCTGCATGCCTGCTACACTCCCTGCATGAATGCTACACTCCCTGCATGAATGCTACTCTCCCTCCATGAATGCTACCACAGGGGTGCCACTAGGAAGCTTCTTTGGACCCATGGTGACTTATTTCACAGTGACAATCACTAAAACAACCAAAAAAAACACCAAATGTAGTGTGAATGTTTGAAAGAGCGCGCTAGGTAATGTTCTCTCAATGGTAAACAACGCTTCACTGGCGGCGTCCTGCGTCCCGCCCAGGCGCGGAGCAGGCGGACAAGTCTAATACGTTACGAAACACGAGCGGTTTTACGATTCTCGAAGTCGTAAAAAGCTTACGAAACACGATGTTTACGAAGTAAGAACCTTACGAAACTCGGGGGTCCACTGTAATGTCCATCAACCATCTATCATTCCATTTACTTAATTTATCCTAGTCATCCTAACAAGATTTTAGTCATTTTTATTATTTTTTGAACCTGATATCTTTTGCAGCATATGCAAATATATTCATAGTTTTTTAATCCTGGTAAATATTTATATAAATGATTATAGTATATAGTATGTGCCTGCCTTGCTGTGTTTCTGTATTTGTTCATCCCAAGAGTTCACATACCCTCCTCGCTAGACCTGGGCAAACTGATTGTTGTTTAACATGTTGAAGGTTGTCATGACATGGTATTGTTCTATAAAGTATCTGTTGTCGTTAAACAAAATAATGTTACCAAACTGTTGTTAAGTTGGATATGAGTGGGATAAGAAAGTAGGGATACCTTTCTTGACCTCTCTTAATTATGTGACGGCTATGTGGGCCAGTGGACCACCAACAGCAACAGCCTGGTTAAACAAACCATCAACAGAAGAGCCTGGCCCCAGATCAGGTTGGAGAAAACTCGAAACTGTTCACAGGTATATCGCAGATCACAAATATATAAAAAATTTCAGAAAATGTAAATGTGATGTTGATTTAAACTTTATATTAATTCTAATCCTCGATAGCTATAGTACTAAGAAAAAATTACATTTTATTTTTTCCTGTTGTTTTCAGTCATAATTATAATTCCTTCTTTAAATGTAATACAGTTTAAGAGAATTTTTTTTTGCTTGACAAATTAACTGATAAAAGTTTATACATGAGGATAAATAAGTAGTAATTTGAATTACTTTCAATAGGAACATGAAAAAGATAGAAAAGAAGGAGAACTTCTAGAGCAAACTCTCTCATCTCTTGTTTGGATATGTACATCTACCCACTCCATTAGTAAAGTTACAGTCATCGATGCCAATAACCCAGCAGACATCCTCGAATCATTCCATGTCTGCTCTTCACATCTTCTCTGCATAGCTAGTGTTCCAGGTGAGTAAAGTAGAGTAAAGGTGTTAGGACACTTTATGGTAGAACTAGGTGTATATTGTCTACAATATATTTACATTTTTAAATGTGAATTATTTAATAAAAATTCTATTAATTGAATAATTAAGGTAATTAGCATATTAGAGGTGAGGACAAAAAGCATAAACAAATTCTTCATACACTTTTTTTTTTTAACCCTTCCTGGAATGTTCCTTACACCTTCCAGCCATTTATCTTACTTCATAACCATAATACAGTAATTATAATCACTTATTTTCCATGACGATACCATTCTATTACAAATATTTTTTGTGTATAAGAGCCAATAGTAATGCAAAGCATTTTTCATAATTTGCCAGTGATCGAGCCTCCACTCCAACTTACAGTGAATGACCCACACAGGTTTAGTGCTTTGTATAAATATAAATAATTATACCTCTTACCACTTGTAGACATATTCTTTCAAACATTACAAAATGTTGGTGGGTAATTTACTTAACTTCTGCACTTGATGAGGTCTTTGGTTAATTTTTTTTTTTCTTTTTTAAAGTTTTTATATTTCATACTCTCAGACCTGCTAGTTAGTGATTATGGACTTTTTTTTTTTTTTTTAAGAGGGATATCTGAATGGTTTTACTTGGCAGTTGACCATGATGTATAGGTGAGCTTACACTGGGTGATCAAGCATCTGTGATATAGTTGCTTTTATTATAACTTGTAGTAATTATTCTAGTAAATTTCATCCACATTATGCAGTGAATCAACTGACTAATGTATATCAGACGACTCATTTTGTGGTCGTGTCTTGAATATTTTCTCAGACATTCTCTTTGATGCAAATTTGCAACACACATACTCCATCTTTTGTAATATTGTACCTTCATTCTTGCAGGTTTGGTGTTGCTCACCATTAATGTGACGAGGAGACAAAATATCAGGGAAACTTTGTTATGAGTCAATGAATTTCAGAAAGCTTTTAAATGAAGATAGGAATTTAGCTACTATTCCCAGACTTGTATAATCAAATCTAAAGTCACAGTAACACTTGCAAAATTTCCCAGAAAATATTTG
Organism: Cherax destructor; assembly: GCA_009830355.1. NCBI lineage: Eukaryota > Metazoa > Arthropoda > Malacostraca > Decapoda > Parastacidae > Cherax > Cherax destructor. The sequence continues at coordinate 22,215 of WNWK01006987.1, forward strand.
CACATTAATGTTTGCCTAGTTTTAGTGAGTGTATGGTCAACATTCTTTAATCTCAGACTGTGCTAAAGTAATTCACAGTTTTGTCAAACAAATTTTTTTTTTTCTCTTGACTGATTAAAATGTGTCTTACTGAAATTTACATTCTTATACAATAATGTGAAATGTAGCAGTAATTATATATTAAAATTTTATTTAGGTGCCAAAGAGTCTGACTACTCCATTGATGAAGATCTGAATAAGTTAGTTGAGGAGTCACAGCAAAACAATTGTGATAACCCCGATGATACTAGTGCCAATGAGAACAGAAATAAAGAGGAGAGCGGTCCGTCCATGGGGACCCTTTCTTTCATAAGCTGTGCTGCTGGCAGTGAAACAGGGGCGCCTGATTCACCCTCAGAGAAGGAGCCTGAAGGTATAGTGTCTTTTATTTCAATATTGGGTTATTTTTCCCAAGTAAATCAAGTTTGCTGTGTTTTTGCAAAACCTCTTAACACTTTTGTGTGTCATTGAAGAAAGTGTAGCTTAATGTGTGTGTGTGTGTGTCTTATCATAACATATTTGTTTTTGCCAGTTTTAATGTTCTGTATATTGTTTCATATGTCAAATATTTACTAAAATTTTGCTAGTAAGTATAGGTTTCTAATTAACATTACTGCACTTTGATCATGAATTACATTAATTTTGCAGTGACTTTGTAGATTTTATCCTTTTGTGAGCTTATCATATCTTGGCAAATTGCTTTTGCTGAAATCTTGTACCAGTATTGTATTTAACATTGCATGTGGTCAGGGACCACCTTAAGCTTCAGTCACTGTCCACATTTACTAGTGTTTGTCGTCCTCTATTTAAAATTAGGTCCCACTCTTCGTTCTTACTTAAAAGAATAAGTTTACAGCTCTATTATCCCAAAATGGGTGGTATTCAAACCCATAGCAAACCAGTCTTTAGCTAGCAGGTCAGTGCTCTGTCTACTTGACAAGGGGTCTCCAAACTTTTCACTACGAGAACCACATCGTATATTTTACACATTTTTGCGGGCCAAAGAAAAATAATCAGTCTTATAAATAAATATAAATGAATGAATACCGTATTTTGCTGCTTATAAGACTTGTTTTAGTTTCAATGGTTCGGCATCAGACATAACTGGGAGAGCTACAGCCCACCCCAAACTTATAGCTCCCGTCACTGACCTTCAGTTTATAGGATGCAGGGTGATTTTTGGAGACATTTTATTGGAAAAAAATGCGTCTAATAAGCCGTGAAATATGGTAAGTTTTATTTGGATCCTTTTTGTAACCAGCATGATATAATTTAGAACAAAAGAGAAATGTGATACTTACGAATAAACAATACCGTGCTCACACTGAGAAATTATTTTTTTCAACACGCTTGCCATCTCCCACAGAGGCAGGATGACCTAAAAAGAAAGAACCACTATCACCATCATTCACATATAATCACTGTCTTTGCAGAGGTGCTAAGATACGACAGTTTAGATGTCACTCCAAACAGCCAATATCCCAAACACCTCCTTTAAAGTGCATTCATTGTACTACTTTCCCACCTCCAGGACTCGAGTCCTGAGACAGGAACGTAACACTAAACTACAGACCAGTGTCACTGACATGTATAGTATGCAAGGTCATGGAGAAGATAATCAGGAGAAGAGTGGTGGAGCACCTAGAAAGGAATGAGCTTATCAACGACGGCCAACACGGTTTCAGGGACGGGAAATCCTGTGTCACAAACCTACTGGAGTTCTACGACATGGTGACAGCAGTAAGACAGCATAAGAACATAAGAATGAAGGAACACTGCAGCAGGCCTACTGGCCCATGTGAGGCAGGTCCATGTCTCCAACCGGCTTAAGCCAGGTCAGGTTACATTCACTTAAGGAAGGAGCACGGCATCTGACCTAGTAGCACAAGCTAGTCAGGACCAACTCTCACCCACCCGCACCCACTCATATATTTATCTTGCCGACCACCTGGATTTAACCCTCTCCAGGTAAACTCCAGGTAGTCAAGAGAGAGAGGGGTGGGTAGATTGCATATTCTTGGACTGTAAGAAGGCGTTTGACACAGTTCCACACAAGAGATTAGTGCAAAGCTGGAGGACCAGGCAGGGGTAACAGGGAAGGCACTACAATGGATCAGGGAATACCTGTCAGGAAGACAGCAGCGAGTCATGGTACGTGGCGAGGTGTCAGAGTGGGCGCCGGTGACGAGTGGGGTTCCTAGGACTGGTGCTGTTTCTGGAATTTGTGAACGACATGACGGAAGGAATAGACTCTGAAGTGTCCCTGTTTGCAGATGATGTGAAGTTGATGAGAAGAATTCAATCGGACGAGGACCAGGCAGAACTACAAAGGGATCTGGACAGGCTGCAAGCCTGGTCCAGCAATTGGCTCCTGGAGTTCAACCCCACCAAGTGCAAAGTCATGAAGATTGGGGAAGGGCAAAGAAGACCGCAGACGGAGACCTCTACGGAGACTACAAACCTCAATCAAGGAAAAAGATCTTGGGGTGAGTATAACACCAGGCATATCTCCTGAGGTGCACATCAACCAAATATCTGGTGCAGCATATGGGCGCCTAGCAAACCTAAGAACAGCATTCCGACATCTTAATAAAGAATCGTTCAGGACCCTGTACACTGTGTACGTTAGGCAAATACTGGAGTATGCAGCACCAGTTTGGAACCCACACCTAGCCAAGCACGTAAAGAAGCTAGAGAAAGTGCAAAGGTTTGCAACAAGACTAGTCCCGGAGCTAAGGGATATGTCCTACGAGGAGTGGGTAAGGGAAATCGACCTGACGACACTGGAGGACAGGAGAGATAGAGGGGACATGATAAGGACATATAAGATACTGAAAGGAATTGACAAGGTGGACAAAGACAGAATGCTCCAGAGATGGGACACAGCAACAAGGGGACACAGTTGGAAGTTGAAGACTCAGATGAATCACAGAGATGTTAGGAAGTATTTCTTCAGTCACAGAGTGGTCGGGAAGTGGAATAGTTTGGGAAGCGATGTAGTGGAGGCAGGTTCCATACATAGCTTTAAGAAGAGGTATGATAAAGCTCATGGCGCAGGGAGAGTGACCGAGTAGCGGCCAGTGAAGAGACGGGGCCAGGAGCTATGACTCGACCCCTGCAACCACAACTAGGTGAGTACATACAACAGGCCTAGTGTCTAATCGACATGTGCCTAGGACAAAATGGTAACTAACATATTTTATTCATTCTAGAGTAGTGGACCCTCGCTATTCGAACACTCCAAAACTCGCCCTTTTATGTAAGTTTATTATTGTAAGTGCTTTTATAAGTGTATTTTTGGGGGTCTGAAATGGACTAATCTAATTACATCATTCCTTATGGGAATAAATTCGTTTGGTAACAGCACTTGAACAGCATTCTGGAATGAGGGTGAGTTTTGGAGTGTTCGAATAGCGAGGTCCACTGTATATATCATGTTATTAATATTGTTTATTATGTCATATTAGATGAATTGTGATAGATAAATAAGCCGTTGAGTTTATATTAGTGTCATATTGAAGGACTATTTTGTCCTGCCTCCAAACAAACTCTTCTGCCTCTCTCATACGCCAACAAGAGTCTTCAATAAAGGTAAAACTTATTTAAATGTTCATTTATCCATTAAAATTAGTGTTTTATATTTATTTCTCATTGTTTTCTGTATGTAAAACTATAGTACAGTGGTACTCCGAGTTTCGAACTTTCTTCGTTCCAGAAGGCTGTTCAAATGCCGTTACAGAATGAATTTGTTCCCATAAGGAATAATGTAAATTAGATTAGTCAGTTTCAGACCCCCAAAAATACACTTACAAAAGCACTTACAATAATACACTTACATAATTGGTCAAGTTGGGAGCAGTTCGAAACTCGGGGTACCACTGTATTTATTCTTTAAAAAAATGAATTTTTTGTGAATATTTTTGGGTGGAACGGATTAATTGTATTCCCATTATTTCTTATGGGAAATATTTCTTTCTTCTTTTGGCCGCTTCGAGTTTAGGCCAAGCTCCTGGAATGGATTACAGCCAAAACTCAGGGTTCCACTGTGCAGGCTTCAGTTTCACACTCACTTGGCAATACAGTAGTACAGTGGTACCTCGAGTTACGATATTTTTTCGTTCGAGAATGCTGTTCAAGTGCCATTACCAAACGAATGTATCCCCATAAGGAATAATGTAAAATAGACTAGTCCTTTTACACCCCCAAAAATATACTTACAAAAGCATTTAAAAAAATAAACTTACATAAAAGGGCGATTTTGGGGACCATCGTAACTCGAGGTACCACTGTACCTCCCTGGGTGGTTGCTGTCTACCAACTAGGGATGTATCGGATGTGAAAAATTTAGATATCCTTTATGCGGATGTGTATACGGATGTCTTACTTACTCGTTTTACGGATGCGGATGTAAGAAATTGTGTGGATGTTCCGCGGATGCGGATGTAAGAAATTGTGCGGATGTTCCGCGGATTTCGGATGCGGATGTATATACGGATATCTGTTTGCTGTGAAATACGGATACAGATGTAAGAAATTGTGCAGATGTTCTGCAGATGCGGATGCAAATATCCGATACATCACTACTACCAACCTACTACTAATTATTATTATTATTATTATTATTAATATGACATCTTCAAGACTATTTTAATGTGTACTTGATTTTAATGTATGCCTGCACACCAGCACAATGTGTAAGTTTATTTAGGTACAGGTACACTTAAGTACAGTGGTACCCCGAGTTTCGTACTTTATGCTTTCCAGAAGGCTGTTCGAGTGCCGTTACCAAACGAATTTGTTCCCATAAGGAATAATGTAAATTAGATTAAACAACTATTGGAGGATAGATGGGCTAGTGAGAGTATAGGCAACGGGGTTGAAAGATGTATGGGGTAGGTTTAAGAATGTAGAGTTAGTGTTCAGCAGAAGTTTGTGGTTATAGGAAAGTGGGTGCGGGAGGGAAGAAGAGCGATTGGTGGAATGAGAATGAGGGAGAAAAAGTTAGCATATGAGAGGTTTTTACAAAGTAGAAGGGATGCAAGGAGGGAAGAGTATATGGAGAGAAAAAGAGAGGTTAAGAGAGTGGTGAAGCAATGTAAAAAGAGAGTGGGTGAGATGTTATCAACAAATTTTGTTGAAAATAAGAAAAAGTTTTGGAGTGAGATTAATAAGTTGAGGAAGGCTAGGGAACGAATGGATTTGACAGTTAAAAATAGGAGAGGAGAGTTATTAAATGGAGAGTTAGAGGTATCGGGAAGATGGAGGGAATATTTTGAGGAATTGTTAAATGTTGATGAAGATAGGGAAGCTGTGATTTCGTGTATAGGGCAAGGAGGAATAACATCTTGTAGGAGTGAGGAAGAGCCAGTTGTGAGTGTGGGGGAAGTTTGTGGGGCAGTGGGTAAAATGAAAGGGGGGGTAAGGTAGCTGGGATTGATGGGATAAAGATAGAAATGTTAAAAGCAGGTGGAGATATAGTTTTGGAGTGGTTGGTGCTATTATTTAATAAATGTATGGAAGAGGGTAAGGTACCTAGGAATTGGCAGAGAGCATGCATAGTTCCTTTGTATAAAGGCAAAGGGGACAAAAAGAGAGTGCAAAAATTATAGGGGAATAAGTCTGTTGAGTATACCTGGTAAAGTGTATGATAGTTATTATTGAAAGAATTAAGAGCAAGACGGAGAGTAGGATAGCAGATGAACAAGGAGGTTTTAGGAAAGGTAGGGGGGTGTGTAGACCAAGTGTTTACAGTGAAATATATAGCTGAACAGTATTTAGATAAGGGTAAAGAGGTTTTTGTGGCATTTATGGATTTGGAAAAGGTGTATGACAGGGTGGATAGGGGGGCAATGTGGCAGATGTTGCAGGTGTATGGAATAGGAGGTAGGTTACTGAAAGCAGTGAAGAGTTTATACGAGGATAGTGAGGCTCAGGTTAGAGTATGTAGGAGAGAGGGAGATTATTTCCCAGTAAAAGTAGGCCTTAGACAAGGATGTGTGATGTCACCATAACTGTTCAATATATTTATAGATGGGGTTGTAAGAGAAGTGAATGTGCGAGTCTTGGCAAGAGGTGTGGGGTTAAAAGATAAAGAATCTAACACAAAGTGGGATTTGTCACAGCTGCTTTTTGCTGATGACACTGTGCTTTTGGGAGATTCTGAAGAGAAGTTGCAGAGGTTGGTGGATGAGTTGGTAGGGTATGTAAAAGAAGGAAATTGAAAGTGAATATAAGAAAGAGTATGGTGATGAGGATAACAAAAAGATTAAGTGATGAAAGATTGGATATCAGATTGGAGGGAGAGAGTATGGAGGAGATGAATGTATTCAGATATTTAGGAGTGGACGTGTCAGCAGATGGGTCTATGAAGGCCGAGGTGAATCATAGAATTGATGAGGGTAAAAGGGTAAGTGGTGTACTTAGGAGTCTGCGGAGACAAAGAACTTTGTCCGTGGAGACAAAGAGGTGAATGTATGAGAGTATAGTTATACCAACACTCTTATATGGGTGTGAAGCATGGATGGTGAATGTTGCAACAAGGAGAAGGCTGGAGGCAATGGAGATGTCATGTCTGAGATCAATGTGTGGTGTGAATATAATGCAGTGAATTCATAGTGTGGAAATTAGGAGGAGGTACGGGATTACCAAGACTATTATCCAGAGGGCTGAGGAGGGGTTGTTGAGGTGGTTTGGACATGTAGAGAGGATGGAATAATAATAATAATAATAATAATACTTTATTGAGACATTGTACAATTATTTATGGTAGACATAGTTATACATAGTTATTACATAGTTATTACTTAGTTATTAATGAGATGTACATGCCAAAAGCCCCTAATATGCTGTGCATTGCGGGCATTCTTAGGACTACTTAATTCTAGACTACATGGTAAAAAGTAGTGGAGGGAAGGCGGGGTAGGGGTCGGCCTAGGAAAGGTTGGAGGGAGGGGGTAAAGGATGTTTTGTGTACGAGGGGTTTGGACTTCCAGCAAGCATGCATGAGCGTATTTGATTGGAGTGAATGGAGACAAATGGTTTTTAATACTTTATGTGCTGTTGGAGTAGAAGCAAAGTAACATTTATGAAGGGATTCAGGGAAACTGGCAGGCCGGACTTGAGTCATGGAGATGGGAAGTATACAGTGCCTGCACTCTGAAGGAGGGATGTTAAATGTTGCAGTTTTATAACTGTAGTGTAACCATGCCTCTGGCAAGACAGTGATGGAGTGAATGATGATGAAAGTTTTCTTTTTTGGGCCACCCTGCCTTGGTGGGAAATGGCCGATGTGTTAATAAAAAATAAATATAGATTAGTCCGTTTCAGACCTCCAAAAATACACTTACAAAAGCATTTACAATAATACACTTACATAATTGTTCGAGTTGGGAGCAGTACGAAACGGGATACCACTGTATAATTATCAGAGTACAGTATACAGTGGACCCCTGCAGCTTCAGTAATTCACAGATTTTTCCTTAACCCTTTCAGGGTCCAGAGGCTAAATCTCATTATCAGCCAGGGTCCAAAAATTTTCACAAACAATTTTTGTTATTTTTTCTTATGAAATGGTAGAGAATCTTTTTCTGAAGGTAATAAAGCAAAAAGTACGAAATTTAATGGAAAATTGACGAAATTACGCTCTCGCGAATTTTGATGCATCAGCTATATTTACGAATTGGCGATTTTGCCGACTTTGACTCCCATTTTAGGCCAATTACCTTATTACAGTCGACCAAATTCTTAGCTATTTAGCTAGTGTTACTTCTATTTTATCGATTGAGCACAAGAAATCACCCAGTCAACTGTTTCAACTACCCAATAAAGTGATCAGAAATTGGTAATTTGGCCAATTTAACACAAAGTTCAAAATATTCCAATTTCAAAATAGGATCTAGAATAAACAATGCAGGCATTCCTGGCACTAACCTAACATTTCCTCTGTTCATTAGTTATGTTTCCAGGCTTTACAAATGAATTCCATTTTGATTTTTTATTAACATAATGAGTTTTTATTCACATCAAAAAATAGAAGATTTACTCTTATGCAATGTTGTAATAATTGTACAGTGGTACCCAGAGTTTCGAACTTTCTTCATTCCAGAAGGCTGTTCAAGTGCTGTTATCGAACGAATTTGTTCCTATAAGGAATAATGTAAATTAGATTAGTCCGTTTCAGATACCCAAAAATACACTTACAAAAGCACTTACAATAATACACTTACATAATTGGTTGAGTTGGGAGCAGTTCGAAACTTGGGGTACCTCTGTATAAATAATATCAGCACATTTGTGAACATATAATTAGACCCACCAGCTGACACGTATTAGACTCGTGACGACATTTGTTTACTCTTGAACATTGGCAAAAATTGAACATTTCCGCTACTCTTAGTTCAGTTTCAAGCCATTTTCAGTACTAAAACTAATCAAAATCATCTCTATTTCTGTAATATTCCTTCCATTCTATCAAATGACGAAGAAATCACGAATACAACTGTAAAAAACACCGCAAAGTCGCTGTTTTAGTCCAAAATTACGGTTGCTTTTTTTTTTTCCTCATGCACTGCGTGCTGCAGGATTTGATTTATGTGGTGCACACTTACCACAAATGTGTTCTCTCATGTCTAGGCCCAAATTTACTACTCACAGGTTATCTGAGTGAGCTGAGCTTAAGTCGTAGTTCTACGGTTTGGACCCTGGCTTCAAAGTTGTAGAACTACGGGATGAACTCTGAAAAGGTTAAAACCTAACTAATAATTGTTCGCGGAAATCCCCGGAAGTTCATGGTATTTTTTTTTTTTTCTTTTTTCATGGCACTATATAATTTTTTACGCGTTTTAACGCTAAATATTAAGAAAAATAAAATTTAATGATTTTGTAACATAAATATTAACCTAATAATGTATAAATTTTTTAGTGCTGTAGAGAGAACTTTTACTAAATTATTTTTTTTTTTTAACACATTGGCCATCTCCCACCAAGGCAGAGTGACCTAAAAAGAAAGAAAAAACTTTCATCTTCATTCAACTCTTTCACCATCACTCATACATAATCAGTCTTTGCAGAGGTGCTCCGATACGACAGTTTAGACGTCCCTTCAAACTGCCAATATCCCGAACCCCTCCTTTAAAGTGCTGGCATTGTACTTCCCATTTCCAGGACTCAAGTCCGGCTAACCGGTTTCCCTGAGTCCATTCACAAAATATTACCCCTGCTCACATATTTACCATACATATGCCAAAGAAAACGGAGTCTCATAAGTTACAGTATACCCAAGAAAACGGGCTTCTTGAATTACAGTACATATGGGGGTAGCATTGGTATACTATTACATTCTAGCACTGTGGGAGACATAGCAGTACAGTACTGTACAGTGGACCCCCAGTGTTCATGATTTATTCGTTCCAGAATGCTGTTCAAGTGCCGTTACCAAACGAATTTGTTCCCATAAGGAATAATGTAAATTAGACTAGTCCTTTTAGACCCCCAAATATACACTTACAAAAGCACTTACAAAAATACTTACATAATTGTTCGAGTTTGGAGCATCACGCACACTGGGGGTCCGCTGTATACGGGTTTATCTTTACATTTTTTTTTTAGGTGTGATGTATGAAGCTGAGTTTGAAATTAAATTAAAAGTGTTTTGGGGGCATATTTAGTATTTAAACTATAAAAATAAGCATTTATAGGCATTTTTTTAACCACATCCAGAATTCACGGTTTTTCCAGATTTGTGTATCCCCCGCAAATTTGAGGGGATTACTGTATATAAAATACACAATAACTTTGATACACTTGAAATTTTGGAAAGTTTCCAGACATAATGGAGGGATGCAGAACTCAAGGAGGATGTAAACAGAGTGGTGCATGGATTCCATAATATTGAATCAGAGCCATATAAACAAATTTTTGGTCATAATTTGAAATGTCTGTATTAGCGAAGCGCCGTTAAAGCAGGGCCCTACTGTAACTTGGTTTATGTTTGGTCTCATAGTGCCGGCATACAGTGTACTCCTACAAAATTGCAACAGTTTTGTGACATACGACACACAAGGCGTTATCACCTGCTTGTGCAAAGAAGTACTTTACACCTGATTCTTTATTAAACAGGCAGCCCTCTGCACTGTTGTTTTTCTTTTTCCTTCCCTTACTAAAGGATTTGTCTGAAAAATAAAAAGATTAGAACAAAAATTTGAACAAATTTTGACATAAATTGTTACAAGCAACAAAATTCTTAACTTTAAGTGACTGAAAATGAGGGTTTATTAGTTTTACTATTTATAAATACAGTGGTACCTCGAGTTTCGTACTTTATTTGTTCCAGAAGGCTGTTCGAGTGTCGTTACCAAACGAATTTGTTCCCATAAGGAATAATGTAAATTAGATTAGTCCGTTTCAGACCCCCATAAATACACTTACAAAAGCACTTACAATAATACACTTACATAATTGTTTGAGTTGGGAGCAGTACGAAACTCTGGGTACGACTGTATTTCAAGTTGCTGAGGGCTTCATAAAATCTTGTGGCAGGCTGCAGTTTGGAGACCCCTATACTAAACCATGCAGGTTTAATAAGATTTATCCAACTTAATATACAGTGGACCCTCGGTTTTCATTGAAAATTCTTTCCAGAATGCTGTTCGAGTGCTGTTACTGAACGAATTTGTTTCCATAAGTACAAATGTAAGTTAGATTAGTCATTTCAGACCCCCAAAAATACACTTACAAAAGCTCTTACAAAAATACACTTACATAATTGTTCGAGTTTGGAGGTGAATGAAAACCGAGGGTCCACTGTATTTATGTACACTAGAGAGGTTAGCATGAGCCCTATTGTGACCACAATTGCAAGTTTTTATGGCCTAATAGTTTTAGGATTACTAATTTGCTGTAGATTCTAATCATGCCAATTCTCTAATTTGTTTACAGTAATGTTACTACAATTTTTGCAAGTCATCGACAGTCACTTTGAAGGGATTTGAACTAGATTTTGTCGTACCTGTGTGTGTGTGTCTGATATTCATAAGAACTTGCATTTGTGATCACAGTGGTGCCCATGCTAACTATCTACTGTACATAAATATACCAAAGTTGGATAAATCTTATTCAGCCTGCACAGTCTAATGGTAAGAGCATTGGCCCACTAGTTTTAAGACTGGTTTACTATGGGTTCAAAACTAGTCTAGTCCCTGTTATTTACAATTGTGCTATACAATATGTGCAAGACAGTTCTAAGTATGTTTATATTGTTTTGTGTTAATGATAATTACTACTATAGGGATTTCTTTTATAGTTACACCCATGCACTTATGGTTTTTTATTTCAACGAACTGGCCGTATCCCACCAAGGCTGTGTGACCTAAAATGAAAAACGAAAGTTTCTCTTTTTAAATTTAGTAATGTATACAGGAGAAGGGGGTTGCACTTGTAATTATAGCTAAATAATTCTACAGTAAACTGATGAGAGAATTTTAATTCCTGGATTATTATAATTATTTTAATTTTTTAATTTGCTATTTCTTCTCTTGATCCAAGTATTATCCATTTTATGCTTTTATGTTGGGCTTTGCTCTCTGTGCTAAGTATCACATAGTATGTACAGTACTTATTTTCCCCTGAAGTAGCTTAATCTTGTCCTGTTTGTTGTAACCACATGGGCCTTTATGTTCCATCGAACACCATTCATTTTTGTTCACTGATCAATATCTTATAAAGTAGTATGGTGCAGTTTTGGAATCCTTCGAACCATTGTTATGCAGCTGTGTGTGGTTGTCATTGCAGAAATTAAACCTGTTCTGCGCAAAGAAACAATCACCTGTACAGATCCAGGTGGGTAATGTCAGCATGAGCATGTTTTTCCTGTTGAAGCATGTTTAACATGACTGGCACATAAATTAATGGTATGCATGGCTTTTCCTAATCTTTTATTTTTTCTTAATTATTCATATAATGGCTGTGTTACACAGAAATGTTGGGACTTCAAGTTTATTTTACAGTATATATATGTGTATGTGTGGGACTTTTGTTGTAATTTTCATTTTTATGTATATTATGACTTAACCAAAATATTATTATTATTTGCAGGAGTTAATTTTTTATTTTTATTTTTGCATGCTATAAAGGATTTTGGTGGTTATATGGTATATTATGCACATGATTTTTTAATGGAAAAAATTTCATGTAGACTTTACTGTAGATGTGACTTGTAAAATGCTGTATTTTAGTGTAATATGTATGGTAGTGATTGAAATAACCATACAGAATTCATCTAGAGCCCTTATATTGTCATTGTTAGGTTCATAAGTTAGCCAAAAGGGGTGGATGAAAGGTGGTTTAAGAGATGTTTGAGGAAGAGGTGGAAAGAGGTTATGATGAAGGTTTTGGAAGGCAGGGGCTTGAGTAACCAGCAAGCACATGTGTTTTGAGTGAAGTGACAGCAAGTGATTTTATTGGATTTGACATGCAGTTGGAGTGTGAGCTTGGTAATATTTTTGAAGGGATTCAGGGAAACCGGTTAGCCAGACTCAAATTCTGGAGGGGTACAGTGCCTGCACTTTGAAAGATGAATGAGAATGTTGGGGTTCAGTGGATCATTAGGATCATGATGTCTCAGCCCTTCTGGAAAAACAGCCATGTTGTAGTGTTAATGAATGTGTTGTTCTTTGGATCATCTTGCCTAAGTGGGAAACATCAATTGTTAAAAAAAATCCATTATGGTTAAATATAATCTTTAGCTGTATCAAAGCATGATTTTCATCAGTATAATTTAGTATTCTAAAGTAATCTCATTTGGACCCGCTGCTCTGATATAATCCCCAACTGTCAAAGCATGATAACTTCATTACACACACAACCCGCACATATAAAAGAGAGGAGCTTACAACGACGTTTCGGTCTGACTTGGACCATTTACAAAGTCACACTAACACACAGAGACGGGGGAAGGGGTATTTATAGGCAGGCAGACAGGGGAGGGTACCAGAGAGTGGGGTACTAATGAAGTAAGTAGTGGAAGGGGTAGTAGTAGTAATAGTAGTGGAGACAGTCATATTCTAGAGGAGCACTGCAATGAGGCTGCGGCCGCAAGGGTGGGCGCTAGCCCACCAAGCGGGTGGGGAGGAAAGGAAAGGCGAATAAAATAAAGGACAAATACAAGGCAAAAGAAAGAAAGAAAGGAAAACCTATAGGAGGAAAAAGGAGAAGAGGGAAGAGAGGAAAGGGGAAGGAATCAGGTTAAGTCACAGGTGTTCTGAAGTTTAGAGCATTTAACAATGTAATGAGAGAGGAAAGCATCAACAGAGACAAAGCCAGGGCTAAGATTCATACAGGGAAAGTTGTGTATAAGGGAGGATTCAACAAGGCGGCGACTATGAAAGTTAGACGTAGGGTAGACAGTTTTAGCAGAAGACCAATCAATAGGATGACTGTGATCTCTGACATGACAGAAAAGAGCATTATTAGTGTCGGCAAGCCTAACACTATTTTTGTGCTCCCTGAGTCTGTCAGAAAGAGATCGGCCAGTTTCTCCGAAGTACTGGAGAGGACAGGAGGAGCAAGAAATAGAGTAGACACCAGGAGAATCTGTGGAGGGAGGGGAGGTATGAACTAGATTAGTGCGAAGAGTGTTAGTCTGACGAAAGGTAAGTTTGATGTCTAAGGAACGGAGAGAGTTGCTGAGATTAGAGAGACCAGAGATGTAGGGAAGGCAGAGGACTGGAGAGTTCTCAGGAGTAGAGGGTTTAGGAGAGAAAAAAGTCCGTTTGGCACGAGAGAAAGCAGAGTCTATGAAATGGGAAGGGTCACGGTATTGTGCCTTTTTTTGTTATTTATGATAACTTTGACATAATTTATAAACAGAATGATATCTCTTATGAAGGGATTCAGGGAAACCGGCAGGCCGGACTTGAGTCCTGGAGATGGGAAGTACAGTGTCTGCACTCTGAAGGAGGGGTGTTAATGTTGCAGTTTTATAACTGTAGTGTAAAGCACCCCTCTGGCAAGACAGTGATGGAGTGAATGATGATGAAAGTTTTTCTTTTTCGGGCCACCCTGCCTTGGTGGGAATCGGCCGATGTGTTAATTAAAAAAAAAAAATAATGATATCTCTTCCGGCCTCACTGCTTTCATAGCTTCAGTTATATTAAAATAATGATAACTTTACAAAAAAAAGGTGACACCTCATACAACTTTACAAAAAAATGAGGTGACACTTCATATAACTTTACAAAAAAAAGAGGTGACACCTCATATAACTTTACAAAAAAAGGTGACACCTCATACAACTACAAAAAAAAAGAGGGTGACACTGCATCTGGCTCTACTTTGTTTTGGGGTTGTGAATGTTGCAACAAGGAGAAGGCTGGAGGCAGTTGAGATGTCATGTCTGAAGGCAATGTGTGGTGTGAATATAATGCAGAGAATTCATAGTTTGGAGATTAGGAGGAGGTGTGGGATTACCAAAACTATTATCCAGAGGGCTGAGGAGGGGTTATTGAGATGGTTTGGACATGTAGAGAGAATGGAACGAAATATAATGACTTCAAGAGTGTATAAATCTGTAATGGAGGGAAGGCGGGGTAGGGGTCGGCCTAGGAAAGGTTGGAGGGAGGGGGTAAAGGAGGTTTTGTGTGCAAGGGGCTTGGACTTCCATCAAGCGTGCGTGAGCGTGTTAGATAGGAGCGAATGGAGACAAATGGTTTTTAGAACTTGACGTGCTGTTGGAGTAGAAGCAAAGTAACATCTATGAAGGGATTCAGGGAAACCAACAGACCAGACTTAATCCCTGGAGATGGGAAGTACAGTGCCGGCACTCTGAAGGAGGGGTGTTAATGTTGCAGTTTTATAACTGTAGTGTAAGCATGCCTCTGGCAAGACAGTGATGGAGTAAATGATGATGAAAGTTTTTCTTTTTTGGGCCACCCTGCCTTGGTGGGAAATGGCTGATGTGTTAATAAAAATAAATAAAATATTTCTATTACTTTCATCTCATTTGGCTGTGATATAAGTTCAATTCATTTAAAAAAAAAAATTCACTTAATTCAGTATCTCTCACTTTTCTTTCTGTGATTCAAAGGTTTTATTAATGAACATGATTCTTTGTATTCTGTATTTCACATGTAATTTTCCTTTTATAAATGTGTCTCAGCATTGATTAAATATTTGCACTTTGTGTGACATTCCTGAGCATTGTTTGATATTGAGGTATTGTTTGTTGAACACTGATTAATATTTAATGTGGCATCTGTTAAACATTGGAGATGTGATGGCATTTGTTGAACAGTGGTTAATCTTTTAGTAGTTATTGAACAAGGATTGGTTTTTAGTTTGATATTTGTTAAATATTGATTGGTACTTAGTGTTGCATTTGTTGAATAATAATTGGTCTTTAGTATTTGTTGAATACTGATTGGTACTTAATGTGGCATTTGTTGAATATTGATTGATACTTTGTCTATTATTTGTTGAACTTTGATTATGCTTAGTGTGTCATTTGCTGAACATGGATTGGTTCTCAGTGTTGCATATGTTAAGCACTAACATAAATGACATTTATTGTGATCTATAATAATTAAATGACATCAGTTTTGTGCAGGACCAAAGAGAAAGCAATCATAGCCAGTGCTTTGACAGTTGCCACCTTGTTACCAGTAGCAGGGGCATCTGAAAACAAAATTTCTAAGTGCAAGTATGAATATGAGTCAAATACTCTTTCTTTGCTATGGAAATACATAGATAATTTTATCTTTCACACTTCATTATATTGCATTTTTCTCATGACTAAATAGTACTATTTTTTTTAACACGTTGGCTGTCTCCCACCGAGGCAGGGTGATCCAAAAAAGAAAGAAACCTCATCATTCAACACTTTCACCTTCATTCACTCATGAATGAAGGTTTAGATATAACTCCAAACAGCCAAAATTCCAAACCCCTCCTTTAAACTGCAGGCATTGTTTGTAGTACAGTATATAAATTGTTTATCACTGTGGGAGTCACAGAGCTAAACAGATATAACTAAATTAGCTGTTGCTTGCATAGCAGTCAACACACACACAATGTTTACATATCCATTAACTTGTGTTAATATTTCTACACACAAATTGTTTTAACACCCTGGGAGTTGCAAGTTCTCATTGTGTCTACTGTATGTGTGATACTCCACCAGTGACCATGTCAAATTATCAAACTGGCAAATTAGTTTCCTAATTTACAGCATTAATAGAACCCTCCAATAATGTACCTACTGTAATATAGTATCTGTATATATATTGTATATGATGCATCAGTTGGTTGTTATACTTACGTTTTGTTATAAATGCGTGTGTGGGGCTTGGCAGTTGCTTCTCTTGGTATTTTTTTTTTAACCCAAATTGTTTTGTTAGAAATAAAAGACATACTACAATTATTTTTAGATTAATTAATAATTCTGTACTCTAAATTCATATTATTGTAGTTACATTTTACACTCAGTGGCTACTTTATTAGGTACACCTGCTTGATAATGCAAGTATCTAATCAGTCAGTCTTGCAGACATGGTGAAAAGGTTCAGTTTTTGTTCATACCAAACATCAGGATGGCAAGGAAATGTGATCTAAGTGACTTTGACTGTTAAATGATTGTTGATGCCAGACAGGGTGGTTTAAGCATCTCAGACTGCTCATCTGGGATTTTCATACATAACTCTAGAGTTTACAGAGGATGGTGTAAAAAACACAAAACATCTAGTGAACAGCAATTCTGTGGGCAAAAATACATTGTTAATGACAGAGGTCAGAGGAGAATGGCCACACTGGTTCAAGCTGATAGGGAGGCGACAGCAACTTAAATAACCATGTGTTACATGTGGTATGCAGAAGAGCATCTCTGAATGCACAACATATTGAACCTTGAAGTGGATGGACTACCAGCAGACCACACTGGGTTCCACTTCTGTCAGCTAAGAACAGGAAATTGAGAATACAGTGGGCACAGGGTCACCAAAACTAGACAGTTGAAGATTAGGAAAAAATGTTGCCTGGTCTGACAAACTGCAATTTCTGCTGTGACATGCAGATGGTTGCGTCAGAATTTGGTGTAAACAACGTGAATCCATGGATTCATCCTGCCTTGTGTCAACAGTTCAGGCTGATGTTGGTTGTGTAATAGTGTGGGGAATGTTTTCCTGGCTCACATTATGTCCCATAATACCAACTGAGCATAGCTTAAATGCTACAGCCTACCTGAGTATTGTTGCTGACCATGTACACCCCTTTATGACCACAGTCAACCCATCTTCCAATGGCTACTTCCAAAAAGATAATTTGCCAAGTCGCAGCACATGTAATCTTCAGTGGTTCCACAAACATTGCAATAAATTCATTGTATTTCAGTGGCTTCCACAGTCACCATCTGTCAATCCAGTAGAGCACCTGTGGGTTGCAGTGGAACAGGAGATTCGCAGCCAACAAATCTGCAGCATTTGTGTCACGTTATGTCAACGCGGACCAGGATCTCTAGGGAATGTTTCAAGCACTGTTGAATTTAGACTGTTCTGGGGGCAAAGGGTCAGCCCTACCAGTACTAAAAGTGTATACCTAATTAAGTGGCCACTGACTGTATATACCCATGAATATTAGTTGGTCTTTGATCCTCTTAACCCTTAATTGGACTAGAGGCCATTGCAACCCTTCACCCTAACAATAACAATGTATTGATGGTATCTCTCAAGTATGTTTTTCAATATTTTTTTTTTTAATTTTTTTGCGTTGTGCTCGTAAGAGAGGGAATATCACTGCATATACTTGTTTAATAAAAAACCTTGCCTTATAGCCAATAATATATGGTAGTTTATCTTGGATTTCCTACCACCACACTAGTATACAAAAAGATGTAATCCAGAAAGCAGCTTACATACTAAATATATTGAAAAAACTACTTATTAACCACTATAATATGATGTATCTCTTAGAAATTGTCTGGTGTATTCATAACACATCATGCAACATTTCAAATTGAAGTTAATACTTATATTTTTAATATTAAGTTAAGCTGTAGGAGTTAGTTTAGCACAAAGTACAGTAGACCCCCGAGTTTCGACCACCTCAAAACTCGAACAATTATGTAAGTGTAATATTGTAAGTGCTTTTGTAAGTGTATTTTTGGGGGTCTGAAACAGACTAACCTACTTTACATTATTCCTTATGGGAACAAATTCGTTCGGTAATCGCACTTGAACAGCCTTCTGGTATGAATTATGGCCAAAACTCGGGGGTCCACTGTACAAGAATTTTTAATGCTTTCAATTCCAAAAAAAACATTGAACTTATTCATTGTATAATAATAATCATAATTTTTTGAAGGAAAATTACTTTGTTAAACATTTTAAAATTTATGGAGAGTTTCATGTTGCTTATAGTATTAATGGAAAAAGCTATCATGCACAGGATTTTTGCTGGAACTAAAGCATTATAATACAATTTTACAAGGTTGAGGAATATCCAGTAGTATTAATAATAATGAAATTAACTAAAATAAATAACCATAATATTAGTGATTGCATATTACTTGAAGTAGAACTAAAATTAATTAGTTGATTAAAATTAGTTTATTGGTTTGCTATTTTACATTCTTTGAGAGTCAGTGTGATGCTTTCAGATCAAGATGCAGACAGGGCCGAAGTAATAGAAAATTCAGAAGAGGAAGAAGTTCCGCCACGAAGACTACTCAAGGAGCCGGAGGGTATTGTTAAAGATGGAGTAGAAGAAGTAGAACCCTCTCAAGGTAAAGATACCTTTCCTATGAGCCAGCTTGAAACTAGATCATTGTAGTAAATAATTTACTCTACTTGGTTATAATTTAAATATGAATCTTAGTTAATATCAGTGAGATCTTTGACTTATGGAGAACATCTAGAAATGCTTCATAAAAAAAAAAAAAAAATCTGCATTATTATGGTTTTCATTTATTTGTAAATTTCTGAAAATGTTTTTTAACAGATTCAAGTGTAGTAACTGAGGAAGTAGAAAAGATGTCATCTGTCCTGTCGACCATGTGGCTTGGCTCACAAAGTGGCTCTATATATGTTCATTCAGCAGTCCGCCACTGGAAGCGCTGCCTACACTCGATCAAGCTCAAGGACTCTGTGTTGTCCATTGTGTAAGTATTATCTCAAGTTTTTCTTTTAATACACCAGCCCTCTCTCACAGAGGTAGGGTGACCCGAAAAAGAAGGCACACTTTCACCACCATTCACTCTATCACTTTTGTTTTTCCAGAGGCACACCAATACTACAGTTCAGATGCCCCTCTGAACTACAAATGTCTCCACCCCTCCTCCAGAGTGTAGGCATTGTACTTCCCACCTCCAGGACTCAAGTCCGGCTTGGCTTACCAGTTCCCCAGAATCCCTTCACAAATGTTACTTTGCTTACACTCCAACAGTTCATCAAGTCCCAAAACCCATTTGTCTCCACTCCTATCTAACATGCTCACATACACTGGCTGGATGTCCATCCCCTCACACACAAAACCTCCTTTACTCCATCCCTTCAACCTTTCCTAGGATGACCCCTACCCTGCTTTCCTTCTACTACAGATTTATACACCCTCCAAGTCATAGTTTACGCCTGGCCAATGCATGAAATCACTGCCTTCCTTTCTCCATCATTTAACAGCCCAAAATATTCCTGCTATTTTCCCAATACAGTGGACACCCAGTTTTTGTAATTAATCTGTTCCAGAAGGTAACTTGAAATCCGAAATGGACGAAAACCGAAGTAATATTTCCCATAAGAAATAATGTAAATCCAATTAATCCGTTCCAGACACCCAAAAAATATTCACAAAAAATTCATTTTTTAAAGAATAACTATAGTTTTGCATACAGAAAACAATGATAAATAAATATAAATAAATATAAACATCCTAGGTAGTAGGTTGGTAGACAGCAACCGCACAGGGACGTACTACCGTCCTGCCAAGTGAATGTAAAATGAAAGCCTGTAATTGTTTTACATGATGGTAGGATTGCTGGTGTCTTTTTTCTGTCTCATAAACATGCAAGATTTCAGGTACATCTTGCTACTTCTACTTACACTTAGGTCACACTACACATTCATGTACAAGCATATATATATATATATATATACACACCCCTCTGGGTTTTCTTCTATTTTCTTACTAGTTCTTGTTCTTATTTCCTCTTATCTCCATGGGGAAGTGGAACAGAATTCTTCCTCCGTAAGCCATGCGTGTCGTAAGAGTCGACTAAAATGCCGGGAGGGGCTAGTAACCCCTTCTCCGGTATACATTACTAAAGTTAAAAAGAGAAACTTTTGTTTTTCTCTTAGGGCCACCCCGCCTCGGTGGGAAACAGCCGACGTGTTGAAAGAAAGACAGAAATATAAACATTACATACCTTTATTGAAGACTCTTGTTGGCGTATTGAAGAAGGCAAGGAGGGGAGAGGGAGGAGAGTTCATTGTTTGAAAGGGAAATCCCCCTCCATAAGGACTTCAGGTATCAAAGCCCTCTCTGGGGTTACTTCCCTTCTTTGTCTTTTATTGGCACTGGACCCCTGTCGCACTAAAAATCTGTCCAGAGAGCTCTGTTTCTGGCATCTCTTTAAGATTTGCCTAAAATGGGACAAGACATTGTCATTGAACATGTTGCAGACACGGCTTTCAACAGTTTTGTTAGGGTGATAATTCTCCACAAAACTTTGCAACTCACTCCACTTTGCACACATGTCCTTAATCACTGAAGAAGGCACATTCTCTCCCCTCTCTTCCTCCTCCTCTGAAGCAATATCCTCAGCTGTGGTCTGTTGCTGTTCCAGTTGAAGGTGTTGCAGCTCTTCAGTGGTTAGCTCTTCCCTGTGGTCCTCCTCCAACTTTTCCACATCCTGGCCACTCCCATCCAACCCCATGGACTTTCCCAAAGACACAATACATTCCACGTAGGGCCCTCAGGGTCAGCCTAAAACCCTTCAAAATCCTCTTGGACACATTCTGGACAATTTTATCCAAGCAGAGTTCAAAGTCCTGGAAGTCACTCCCTGCCAAGCCTTATCTATAAGGGTTATGCAATTGAGGATATTGAAATTATTCCTCCAGAACTCTCTTAGGGTCAATTCAGTGTCCGAGGTCACTTCAAAGCACCTTTGAAACATTGCTTTGGTGTAGAGTTTTTGAAGTTTGAAATGATCTGCTGGTCCATGGGCTGGATGAGAGGAGTGGTATTAGGGGGCAAGAACTTCACTGTGATAAAATTACACTCCTCAAGCAATAGGTCTTCCAAGTCTGGAGGATGAGCAGGAGCATTGTCCATTACCAGGAGGCACTTAAGTGGCAATTTATTTTCCAGGAGGTATTTCTTCACACTCAGGCCAAACACTTCATTAACCCACTCAATGAAAATTAGCCTTGTGACCTATGCCTTATTGTTAGCCTTCCACATCACACACAATTTACTCTTCTTGACATTGTTTTTCTTGAACACTCGGGGATTTTCAGAGTGATATACTAGTAAAGGCTTCACTTTGAAATCCCCACTAGCATTACCACCAAACAAAAGAGTTAGCCTATCCTTCATAGGCTTGTGTCCTGGCAGTGCCTTTTCCTCCTGTGTGATGTAGGTCCTCTTTGGCATATTCTTCCAAAAGTGGCCTGTTTCGTCACAATTGAACACTTGTTGGGGGAGGAATCCTTCAGCCTCTACATACTCCTTGAATTCATTAATGAATTCTTCGGCCGCACTTTTGTCTAAACTTGCAGCCTCACCATGCCTTACAACACTGTGTATGCCACTACGCTTCTTGAATCTGTCGAACGAGCCTTTGCTGGCCTTAAATTCACTAACAGCAGCACTTGTTCCAGGCATTTTCTTTATGAGATCCGCATGTAACTGCCTTGCCTTTTCGCAAATGATTGACTCCACAACACTATTTCCCGCTAACGGTTTTTCGTTGATCCACACCAACAATAATTTCTCCACATCCTTGATTGTTTGTGATCTCTGTTTCGTTAGCATATTTACTCCTTTCACAACATCAGCTTCCTTGATTTCTACTTTCTTTGCCAGGATGGAACAGATTGTTGATGTCGAATTGCCATACATCCTGGCGAGCTCGGCCACACGTACACCACTACAAGTTCTTTCTTGAATTCTATCGTGTTTGTCACCTTCTTTACCAAAGGGCTGGCATGCTGAACTTTCTTTGGCCCCATTGTGGCTTATTTCACAGTCACAATCAATAAACAAGCACAAAAAACAGTGGATGAATGCGCAGAGTATTGCTAACTCAACGAAAGACAGAGACAGACTGAATGTGGTACATGCAAGAAGCGGCATCCAGGCATCTCATGCACATGATTTCCGAATGGATGCTCAAAATCCGGGGGGATATTTCGCCAAAAAAAGTGCTCGAAATCCAAAAGGCTTGATTTCCGCACCCCTCAAAAACCAGGGGTCCACTGTACTTATTTACTTCTATTCTGTTGACTGAGTACAAGAAACTGCCCATTCACCTGTTTCAACTACCCAATAAAGTGGTCAGAAATTGGCAATTTGGCCAATTTCACACAAATTTCAAAAGATGCCAATTTCAAAATACAGTCCAGAATAAACAATGCAGACATTCCTGGCACTAAAATAACATTTTCTCTGTTCATTAGTCATGTCTCCAGGCCCCTCTTATATTATTACTCTTGCTTTCCATTTTGAAATTTTATTCACTCAAAAAATAGATTTACTGTTTTGCCAATTACTGCATTATTGTAATAATTGCATAAATAATGTGAACCCATTCGTGACTGCGTATTAGACTGGCCAGTTGGACACATATTGGACGGTGACGTCATTTGTTTACTCTTGAACATCAGCAAAAATCAAACATTTCCACTACTTGGAGCTCAATTTCAAGGTACTTTTTGTCATGAAACCAATCAAAATCATATCTATTTCTGTAATATATCTTCCATTCTATCAAATGAGACCAAAAAAACGAGAATACACCCATAAAAAACATACGAAAATATACTGCTAAGGGGCGGCTAATGGCTGAGAAGTGAACTCGGTTATTTATAATCCGATTTCTTTCATTTTTGGTGTACATTAAGAAGCATCTTTCCATCATACATTGCCTAAGTTTCAATATGATAGCCCAACTAACAACTGAGAAAAAATATATTTACCAAAAATCATATATGGCAAGCCTAAGCTAGGTACTGGAAATAAGTCACTTTGTCTGACTCTTTTGGGATATCCTAGGTTCTCTACACATATGCTGCTATGTATGATAATCTATGTAGTTCTAGCTCTTTTGATTCAGTTTTACGGTGCATTACGAGTGTATGTCACAGTTAGCCCTGTGCTACACTCTGTTTTCTCTGATATAAGCCCCCAAGGAAGATGGTACTTGTATCCCATTTCCTCTTCATACGTCCTTCGAACCGCTCGGTATTATACCAAATATTATTCATTCTGGAGTATTTACCATGTTTTTGTTATTTATATTGTTTATTATGTCATATTAGATCAATTGTGATAGGTAAATAAGCCGTAGTGTTGATATTAGTGTAATAATAAAGCATATTCCCCTGCATCACGAGACTGAGTTCATGGCAACCAACAGTGGCTTCAAAGCCACCTTATCTTTTATGGACAATGTACAGTGGAACCTCTACTTACAAGTGCCCCACCATGCAAGATTTTCAGGATACAAGCCGTCGCTCAGTCAATTTTTTGCTCCTGGATACTAGCCAAACTTTAGGTTGTAAGCTTTCCCCTCAAGGGAGGTTCCTTGACGCAGGTGAGGGGCTCTTGATCTAGGGAATTGTATCTGTGCTCCAGTTCCCTAAATTAAGTCTGAATATCTTCCATCCCCTACCCCCCACAGGCACTGTATAATCCTGTGTTTAGTGCTTCCCCATTATAATAATAATAATATAATACTATAATAATATAATGCGTATAAACAAGGTAAGAAAGCCTAGGGAACGAATGGATTTGGCAGTTAAAAACAGAGTAGGGGAGTTAGTAGATGGGGAGCTGGAGGTATTGGGTAGATGGCGGGAATATTTTGAGGAACTTTTAAATGTCGATGAAAAAAGGGAGGCGGTAATTTCATGTACTGGCCAGGGAGGTACAACATCGTTTAGGAGTGAAGAAGAGCAGGATGTGAGTGTGGGGGAGATGCGTGAGGCATGTAGAATGAAAGGGGTAAAGCAGCTGGAACTGACGGGATCATGACAGAAATGTTAAAATCAGGGGGGATATAGTGGATATAGTGGTTGGTCTTCTTGTTTAATAAATGTATGAAAGTGGGGAAGGTACCTAGGGATTGGCAGAGAGCATGTATAGTTCCTTTATATAAAGGGAAGGGGGATAAAAGAGATTGTAAGAATTATAGGGGAATAAGTTTACTGAGTATACCAAGTAAAGTGTACGGTAGGGTTATTATTGAAAGAATTAGAGGTAAGACAGAGAGCAGGATTGCAGATAAGCAAGGAGGCTTTAGAGTGGGTAGGGGATGTGTAGATCAAGTGTTTACATTGAAGCATGTATGTGAACAGTATTTAGATAAAGGTAGGGAAGTTTTCATTGCATTTATGGATGTAGAAAAGGCATATGATAGAGTGGATAGGGGAGCAATGTGTCAAATGTTGCAAGTGTATGGAATAGGTAGTAAGTTACTGAATGCTGTAAAGAGTTTTTATGAGGATAGTGAGGCTCAGGTTAGGGTGTGTAGGAGAGAGGTAGATTACTTCCTGGTAAAAGTAGGTCTTAGACAGGGATGTGTAATGTTACCATGGTTGTTTAATATATTTATAGATGGGGTTGTAAATGAAGTAAATGCTAGGGTGTTGGGGAGAGGGGTGGGATTAAATTCTGGGGAATTAAAAGCAAAAAGGGAGTTGACACAGTTACTTTTTGCTGATGATACTGTGCTTATAGGAGTTTCTAAAGAAAAGTTGCAAAGGTTAGTGGACGAGTTTGGGAGGGTGTGTAAAAGTAGAAAGTTGAAAGTGAACATAGATAAGAGCAAGGTGATGAGGGTATCAAACGATTTAAATAAAGAAAAATTGGATATCACATTGGAGAGAAGCGGATGGGTTTATGAAGGATGAGGTTAACAATAGAATTGATGAAGGAAAAAAGGTGAGTGGTACGTTGAGGTATATGTGGAGACAAAAAACGTTATCCATGGAGGCAAAGAAGGTCCATGGAGGCAAAGAAGGGAATGTACGAAAGTATAGTGGTACCAACACTCTTATATGGGTGTGAAGCATGGGTTGCAAATGCTGCAGCAAGGAGGCGGCTGGAGGCAGTGGAGATGTCCTGTCTAAGGGCAATGTGTTGTGTAAATATTATGCAGAAAATTCGGAGTGTGGAAATTAGGAGGAGGTGTGGAGTTACTAAAAGTATTTGTCAGAGGGCTGAAGAGGGGTTGTTGAGGTGGTTTGGTCATTTAGAGAGAATGGATCAAAGTTGAATGACTTGGAGAACGTATAAATCTGTAGGGGAAGGAAGGCGGGGTAGGGGTCGTCCTCGAAAAGGTTGGAGGGAGGGGTAAAGGAGGTTTTGTGGGCGAGGGGCTTGGACTTCCAGCAAGCATGTGTGAGCGTGTTAGATAGGAATGAATGGAGACGAATGGTTTTTGGGACATGACGATCTGTTGGAGTGTGAGCAGGGTAACATTTTGTGAAGGGATTCAGGGAAACCAGTTAATTGATTTAATTGAACTTGAGTCCTGGAAATGGGAAGTACAATGCCTGCACTTTAAAGGAGGGGTCTGGGATAGTGACAGCTGGGAGGGACTATTCTCAGCTGTCGTATCTGAGCGCCTCTGCAAAGACAGTGATTATGTATGAGTGTGGTGAAAGTGTTGAATGATGATGAAAGTATTTTCTTTTTGGGGATTTTCTTTCTTTTTTGGTCACCCTGCCTCGGTGGGAGACGGCCGACTTGTTGAAAAAAAAAAAACTATAATAATAATTATACAGAATTCTTTCTCCGTAAGCCATACGTGTCGTAAGAGTCAACTAAAATGTCAGGAGCAAGGGGATAGTAACCCCTTCTCCTGTATACATTACTAAAGTTAAAGAGAGAGACTTTTGTTTTTCTCTTTGGGCTACCCCTCCTCGGTGGGAAACGGCCAATTTGTTGGAAGAAGAAGAAGAATTACAATAATAATAATACAGTGGAACCCCGAGTTTCAGCCGTAATCAGTTCCAGAAGCTAGGCCTAAACTCAAAGCGGCCGAAAGTCGAAACAATATTTCCCATAAGAAATAATGGGAACACAATTAATCCGTTCCACCCAAAAATATTCACAAAAAAATCATTTTTTTAAAGAATAAATACTATAGTTTTACATACAGAAAACAATGAGAAATAAATATAAAGCACTAATTTTAATGGATAAATGAACATTTAAATCAGTTTTACCTTTATTGAAGACTCTTGTTGGTGTATGAGAGAGGCTGGAGAGTTTGTTTGGAGGCAGGACAAGATAGTCTTTCAATATGACACTGATATCAACTCTACGGCATATTTATCTATCACAATTCATTTAATAAGACATAATAAACAATATTTATAACATAGAAACATGATA
This sequence comes from Cherax destructor, assembly GCA_009830355.1. NCBI lineage: Eukaryota > Metazoa > Arthropoda > Malacostraca > Decapoda > Parastacidae > Cherax > Cherax destructor. Next base: position 48,855 of record WNWK01006987.1, read on the forward strand.
TATACTCTAGAATGAATAAAATATGCCATATGTCTCTCTCCCTAACCGACAGTGTTGCTGTGTTGTTTGTTGTTGGGTGTATAAGGGCCACTGAAAGATAAGCCTTACATAATGGTGGTCATGGCCGCCAGACGGCGGTGTTGTCAGTAGCTCTATATAACTCCAACAACATTGGAGGAGTCAGTTTCATGCTATACTTTCCCTATTGATTAATCGCTTAACTTACTTGCTACACTGTTAATGCTACACTTTATCACTGTCTGGTGCTATAGCCTTTATTGACTCGTGCTGTTTTAGTATCGTACATATCGTAGAATCACTGAAGAAGGCACATTCTCCCCTTCTCCCCTCTCTCCTCCTCCACTTTGGTACTTTGCTACAATTTCTTTCTTCAATTCTATCGTTTTTATCACTTTCTTTACCAAAGGGCTGCCACTATGAAGTGTCTTTGGGCCCATGGTGGCTTATTTCACAGGCACAATCAATAAACAAGCACTAAACACAATGAATTTATATTGTGAAATGTTTGGATGAGCGTGCAGGGTAATGTTCACTCAAGGGTAAACAAAGCTAGACTGGCTCACAACGCCTGCATGGGGAGGCGTGCAATCACGGACAGGCGGACAGGTCTGGTATGCTGGCCGAAACTCGGGGCAAAATTAGGCTGAAAAAAGCGACCGAAACTCGAAGCGGCCGATAGTCGGGGTGGCCGAAACTCAGTTTTTCACTGTACTATAATAACAAGTGAGCCTTACAAACACTCCGTTTTCTCTTATAATAACACCTCAGAAGGGGAAACATGGGAAGATGTTTTCAGAGCGGGAGCGGGAATGGCCGCCACCATTTGTCACATAGTGACATATTTTATTCATTCTAGAGTAGTGGAACCCTGAGTATCGGACGCTTTGAGTATAGAACCGCTTTTTTGGCTAAATTTTGTCCCGAGTTTTGCACTCTGCCCTGTGTTTCGTCCCGCATACCAGACCTGTCCGCCTGCCCACGCCTGCATGCCTCCCCACACAGGCATCGTGAGTCAGTCTGGCTTTGTTTATCTTTTGAGTGAACATTACCCTGCACGCTCATCAAAACATTTCACAATTAATTCATTGTGTTTGGTGCTTGTTTATTGAGGGCAACTGTGAAATAAGTCACCATGGGCCCAAAGAAACTTCCTAGTGGCACCCCTTTGGTGAAGAAAGTGAGAAACACCATAGAAGTGAAGAAAAAAATAGTACAAAAATACGAGTGTGGTGTGCGAGTTGTGGAGCTTGCCAGGATGTATGGCAAAAGCAAATCAACACTTGCTTCTATCCTGGTAAAGAGAAAAAAAATCAAGGAAGCTGATGTTGCGAAAGGTGTAGACATGTTAACAAACAATCGAAGAGGTTGAGAAGTTGTTCCTGGTGTGGATCAACAATAAACAAATAGCGGGTGATAGTGTTTCGGAGTCGCTCATTTGTGGAAATATACCACCCTGATCAAGCTGAAACAAGCCATATCTGCAACATGTTCATTGACAAAACCATGTCCCATTTTAGGAACATTTTAAAGAGGCGCCAGAAACAGAGTACTCTGGACAGTTACAGTGGACCCTCGGTTTTCGTGCACCTCCAAACTCAAACAATTATGTAAGTGTACTTACGTAAGTGCTTTTGTAAGTGTACTTTTGGGGGGTCTGAAATGACTAATCTAATTTACATTTGTCCTTATGGGAACAAATTTGTTTGGTAATGACACTCAAACAGCATTCTGGAAAGAATTTTCAACAAAAACCGAGGGTCCACTGTATTTTGTGTGACAGGGGTCCTGTGACTCTCAAGCTGGTCCTAGTGGCATTAAAAGACAAAGAAGGGAAGTAACCCCAGATAAGGACTTGTTACCTAAAGTCTTTATGGAAGGGTATATGGGTCTGGAACGGATTAATTGGATTTACATTATTTCTTATGGGAAATATTGCTTCAACTTTAGGACATTTCAATTTTAGTCCTAACTCCTGGAACGTATTAAGGACAAAACTCGGAGTTCCACTGTATATATCAGGTTTTTTTTTTTTCTTTTTTTTTTTTTTTATTATTAACACACAGGCCATTTCCCACCAAGGCAGGGTGGCCTGACAAAGAAAATCTTTCATCATCATTCACTCCATCACTGTCTTGCCAGAGGCATGCTTACACTACAGCTACAAAACTGCAACATTAACACCCCTCCTTCAGCGTGCCGGCACTGTACAGTGGACCCTCGGTTATCGGCTGTAATCCGTTCCAGAAGGCCGGCCTAAAAGCGAAATGGCCGAAAACCGAAATAATATTTCCCATAAGAATTAATGTAAATACAATTAATCCGTTCCAGACACCCAAAAATATTAACAAAAAATACATTTTTTAAAGATTATTTATAGTTTTACATACACAAAACAATGAAAACTAAATAAAATAAATACTAAATGAACATTTAAATCACTATTACATACCTTTATTGAAGACTTGTTGGCTTATGGAAGACAAGGGAGGAAGAGAGAAGGAAGACTGATTATTTTTTGGAAGGGGAATCCCCCTCCATAAGGACTTAAGGTATCAAAGCCCTATCTGGGGTTACTTCCCTTCATTGTCTTTTACTGGCACTAGGACTGTGTGTGGGGAAGTACCCTGGCTGGTGTGTGGGGAAGTACCCTGGCTGGTGTGTGTGGGGAAGTGCCCTGGCTGGTGTGTGGGGAAGTACCCTGGCTGGTGTGTGGGGAAGTACCCTGGCTGGTGTGTGGGGAAGTACCCTGGCTGGTGTGTGGAGCAGTACCCTGGCTGGTGTGTGGAGCAGTACCCTGGCTGGTGTGTGGGAAGTACCCAGGCTGGTGTGGGGGGAAGTACCCTGGCTGGTGTGTGGGGAAGTACCCTGGCTGGTGTGTTCTTTCTTAAAGAATTATCAAAGATACGCTATTATGTACCACAATCAGCTCTCCTTGCACTATATCATTCACTTATCTACCCGTATCTCACCTATGGAATCTGTGCATGGGGATCAACAACATTAAATCACCTTAGACCACTCATAACACAACAAAAGGCCACAGTCAGAATGATAACAAATTCCCACTCTAGACAGCATACTCCACCAATATTCAAAAGTCTAAAACTACTCACTGTAAAGAACATTCATACTTACTCTTGTGCCTACTACATATATAAAACTTTACACTCTAATATAAACCCTCCGCTCAAAATTCTCCTCACCAACTTTAATAGGACCCATGACCACAACACAAGACACAGATCACTTTTTGATATACCCCGTGTTCATATCAACCTATGTAAAAATTCTATGCACATAAAGGGCCCCAGAATCTGGAATTCATTACCAGTAAATATTAAGATAATCTTGTCTGAAAATCAATTTAAGACTCGACTCAAAAACCACCTACTCGCCCAAAACTAAATGATCATACTATAAACTACTTTGAAAAATGCTCAGTATTACTTTCCTATACTATAATCTCAATTTTTAATAATATGTTACTATTATGTTACCCCCTACTCAATCAAAACTAAATACTCATATTATAAGTTAATGTCAAAAATGCTCAATGTTATTTTCCTTAAGATAATCTCAATTCCATATTACCATTCGAGAATCTAAACACCTGTAACAATCTTTTATCATCATATAAAAATTTAAACAGTAAAATTTCATCATATTGTAATTTTGAAAATAATTTTTAACTAGAATAAACTCAATAAATTTCTCTAATATTAAGTACATAGTCTTTAAGTTACTAGATTAAGCTGCCTCTAATGCCATGGCATGTCAGTGGCTCTCCTTGCACTCAATTTACATTGTAACTACCAATACCTATGTAATCTGCAATGAAATAAAATTTACTTTACTTCTATCATGTTTCTCGCCTTCTTTATCACTTTATCACCTTCTTTAGTACTTTCTCACTTTCTTTACCAAAGGAACTTTCTTTGGGCCCATGGTTACTTATTTCGCAGTTGCACTCAATCAATAACAACAATAAACAATGGATTACTATAGCGAAATGTTTGGATGAATGAGCAGAAGTTTCTTCACTCGCCCAGACACACAGCCAGACTGACTGGTGGCTGGTGGGCAGGCAGGTGTACACGTCTGATATGGCCGATAAGCGAAATAATGACCGATAACCAGAATAAAATTTAGGCCAAAAAAATGGGCGATAACCGAGTTGGCCGATAATCGGAACGGCCGATAACCGGGGGTCCACTTTACTTCCCATCTCCAGGAATCATGTCCGGCCTGCTAGTTTCCCTGAAACCCTTCATAAATATTACCTTGCCTACACTCCAACAGCACGTCAGGTCCTAAAAGCCATTTGTCTCCATTTGCTCCTATCTAACATGCTCATGCACGCTTGCTGGAAGTCCAAGCCCCTCGCACACAAAACCTCCTTTAGCCCCTCGCACACAAAACCTCCTTTACCCCCTCCCTCCAACCTTTTCTAGGCCGACCCCTACCCCGCCTTCCCTCCATTACAGATTTATACACTCTCGAAGTCATTCTATTTTGTTCCATCCTCTATATGTCCAAACCATCTCAATAACCCCTCTTCAGCTCTCTGGATAATAGTTTTGGTAATCCCACACCTCCTCCTAATCTCCAAACTACAGATTCTCTGCATTATATTCACACCACACATTGCCCTCAGATATGACATCTCCACTGTCTCCAGCCTTCTCCTTGTTGCAACATTCACAACCCATGTCTCACACCCATACAAGTTTGTTGGTATAACTATACTCTCATACATTCACCTCTTTGCTTTAATGGATAAAGTTCTCTGTCTCCACAAGCTCCTAAGTGCACCACTCACCTTTTTTCCCTCGTTAATTCTATGATTCACCTCATCCTTCATATACCCATCTGCTGACACATCCACTCCCAAATATCTGAACACATTCACCTCCTCCATACTCTCTCCCTCCAATCTGATATCCAATCTTCCGTTATCTAATTTTTTTGTTATCCTCATCACCTTACTCCTTCCTATATTCACTTTTAATTTCCTTCTTTTACATACCCTACCAAACTCATCCACCAACCTCTGCAACTTCTCTTCAGAATCCCCCAAAAGCACAGTGTCATCAGCAAAGAGCAACTGTGACAACTCACACTTTGTGTTAGATTCTTTATCTTTTAACCCCACACCTCTTGCCAACACCCGAGCATTCACTTCTCTTACAACTCCATCTATAAATATATTGAACAACCACGGTGACATCACACATCCCTGTCTAAGGCCTACTTTTACTGGAAAATAATCTCCCTCTCGCCTACATACTCTAACCTGAGCCTCACTATCCTCGTAAAAACTTTTCACCGCTTTCAATAACTACCTCCTATTCCATACATTTGCAACATCTGCCACATTGCCCCCCTATCCACCCTATCATATGCTTTTTCCAAATCCATAAATGCCACAAACACCTCTTTACCCTTATCTAAATATTGTTCACCTATATGTTTCACTGCAAACACTTTGTCTACACACCCCCTACCCTTCCTAAAGCCTCCTTGTTCATCTGCTATCCTGCTCTCTGTCTTACTCCTAATTCTTTCAATAATAACTCAACCATACACTTTACCAGGTACAGTGGACCCCCAAGTTTCGGTCATAATTCATTCCAGAAGGCTGTTCAAGTGCCATTACCGAACGAATTTATTCCCTTAAGGAAAAATGTAAATTTGATTAGTCCTTTCAGACCCCCAAAAATACACATACAAAAGCACTTACAATATTAAACTTACATAATTGTTCGTTTTCCGAGATGACCGAAACTCGGGGTTCCACTGTATACTCAACAGACTTCTTCTTTCAACACGTCGGCCGTTTCCCACCGAGGCAGGGTGGCCCAAAAGGAAAAACGAAAGTTTCTCCTTTTACATTTAGTAATATATTCAGGAGAAGGGGTACTAGCCCCTTGCTGCCGGCATTTTAGTCGCCTCTTACGACACGCATGGCTTACAGAGGAAGAATTCTGTTCCACTTTCCCATGGAGAACTCAACAGACTTATTCCCCTATAATTTTTACACTCTCTTTTGTCCCCTTTGCCTTTATACAAAGGAGCTATGCATGCTCTCTGCCAATCCCTAGGTACCTTACCCTCTTCCATACATTTATTAAATAAAAACACTAACCACTCTAAAACTATACATATCCCCACCTGCCTTTAACATTTCTATCTTTATCCCATCAATCCCAGCTGCTTTACCCCCTTTCATTCTACTCACTGCCTCTCGAACTTCCCCCACACTCACAACTGGTTCTTCCTCACTCCTATAAGATGTTATTCCTCCTTGCCCTATACATGAAATCACAGCTTCCCTATCTTCATCAACATTTAACAATTCCTCAAAATATTCCCTCCATCTTCTCGATACCTCTAACTCTCCATTTAATAACTCTCTTCTCCTATTTTTAACTGACAAATCCATTCTTTCCCTAGGCTTTCTCAACTTATTAATCTCACTCCAAAACTTTTTCTTATTTTCAACAAAATTTGTTGATAACATCTCACCCACCCTCTCATTTGCTTCACCACTTTCTTAACCTCTCTTTTTCTCTCCATATACTCCTCCCTCCTTACATCACTTCTACTTTGTAAAAACCTCTCATATGTTAACTTTTTCTCAGTTTTCTATGTTATTTATATTGTTTATTATGTCATATTAGATGAATTGTAATAGATTAATAAGCCGTAGAGTTGATATTAGCGTTATATTGAAGTATTTTGTCCTGCCTCCTGAGAGCAGGAATTCCACTGGAATGGATTAATGGCATTTCAATTAATTTAACCCTTTGACTGTTTTGGCCGTATATATACGTCATACGAGCCAGTGTTTTTGACGTATTAAAACGCCAAAATTCTAGCAGCTTCAAATCAAGCAGGAGAAAGCTGGTAGACCCACATGTGAGAGAATGGGTGTATGTGGTCAGTGTGTGCAGTATAAAAAAAATCCTGCAGCACTCAGTGCATAATGAGAAAAAAAAAACTCTGACCGTGTTTCTCGATTAAAACACCGACTTTGAGGTGTAATTTCGTATAGTATTTATGGTTGTATTCTCATTTTCTTGGTCACATTTGATAGAATGGAAGACATATTACAGAAATAGAGATGATTTTGAGATCAGTAATGGAAATATTCGATTTTTCCCAATGTTCAAGAGTAATCAAATGACGTCATTGTCCAATAAGTATCCATCTAGCCATTCTAATATGCAGTCATGAATGGGTTGACATTATTTATACAATTATTACAATAATGCAGTACTCTGCATAACAGTAAATCTATTTTTTGTGTGAAGAAAAATTCAAAATTGAAAGAAAGAGTAATTTAAGAGGGGCCTGGAGATGTGACTAATGAACTGAGAAAATATTTTAGTGCCAGGAATATCTGCATTGTTCATTCTGGACCCTATATTGAAATTGGCATCTTTTTTAATTTGCATGAAATTGGCCAAATTGCCAATTTCTGACCACTTTATTGGGTAGTTGAATTTGGTAAATGGGCAGTTTCTTGTACTTAATCGACAGAACAAATGGAGTTCTAAAGAAATAGCTGTGAGCTTGGTCGACTGGAACAATGGAATTGGCCGAAAATAGGGCTCAAAGTGGGCGAAATCGCTGATACATAAATATTGCTGAGATCACTAACTTCATGAGAGCGTAATTCCATAAGTTTTCCATCAAATTTTGTACTTTTGGTGTCATTACCATCAGGGAAAGATTATCATTTCATAAGAATTTTTTTTTTTTTCTAACAATTTTGCGACACAGAGAGACACTTTAGGATTTGGGGTCACGACAGTCAAAGGGTTAAATGAGGAAAATTGACTCAGCATACGAGCAGATTGGGTTATGAGCTAGGTCACGGAACGGATTAAACTCGTAAGCAGAGGTTCCACTGTATTGTGTATGTGCTTTACACAATGAGAAGCATTTCTTTTATTTGTTGGAACCATGCCTAGGGCTAAAAGTAAGCAGGTTATAACAATAAATGAAGAAAAAGAAATAGGAATGACTTATGCAGCAAGTAGCGCCACCAAACAATAGCAGTAGGTTGGTGTGGCGACCCTGGAAATTTGAAATTATGCTAGACAAAATTAGTGCCGGATTAGTGATGGAACCGGATAACTGATTGCCGGATTAGTGATGGCCGACCTGTACTAGGAATTGACAGCTCTGTTCAAGGCAGGAGAGATATCAGAGCTAAAAAAAATTATAGAACCTATTTACTGCCCATATATGAGCCAATAAAGTATTGAAATTACTGGGAATTCCTTGAAGTATAGTACTACATTGAATATGCTCTCTGAAGCAGAGAGAGAGAGATACCTGATAATATATACATAGAAGATACTTGAGGGCTTAATCCCAAACTTGCACATTACCATAACTTACTGGCATAAGAGATAAGGGAGGAAATGTAGAAATCTTCATTAAGAAATTGGGTCACTATATCTGCACAGTGCGATATGAAGCAAGCCATGGTGACTGTATAGGTCAACAGGCCACTAACAGCAATAGCCTAGTTGAACAGGCAGTCAACAAGGAAAACTAGCCCCAGGTTAGTCTGTGAGGATAGAAAACTCCTCAAAACCAATCACAGGTAAGCTAATGCATTCCACCTAAACCTTTACCATAGTAAATCATGGTTTTTTTTCATTTGTACATTTTTATATAATATAAATATGTAGATATTTATCATTATCACACTATGGTATAACAGGACACTCCCTCAACTACCTAAAGTCATACCTTAGCGACAGAAGCCAATATGTGTACACAAATGGAGCTAACTCTTCCACAAAAACAATTACAGTTGGTGTCCCGCAGGGAAGTGTTCTTGGCCCACTTCTCTTTCTCATTTACATAAACGACCTACCAAATGTATCTCAACTACTAAAACCCATACTATTTGCAGATGACACTACATACGTCTTCTCTCACCCATGCCCAGTCATACTAGCCAACACTAAATGCAGAATTACAGAAAATATCTACCTGAATGATGACTAACAAGCTTACTCTCAGTGTTGATAAAACCTTAACATAATGATAAACGGATCACTTGTCACAAAACTCACAAAGGGAAAATTCTGAATCCACCTTGACAGTGGCCTCAAATTTCAGACACATGTACAACAAATTTCCAAGAAAGTCTCCAAGACCGTAGGAATACTATCCAAGATAAGGTACTATGTTCCACAACCAGCTCTCCTTTCCCTGTATCACTCACTCATTTACCCCTATCTCACCTTTGGAATCTGCACATGGGGCTCAACAACAATAAATCTCAGACCATTAATAACACAACAAAAGGCTGCAGTTCGAATGATAACAAATTCCCACTCCAGACAACATACTCCACCAATATTCAAAAGTCTAAACTTATTCACCATACAAGACATCCATACTTTTTACAGTGCCTATTACATACATAGAACACTAAACTCAAATATTAACCCACCACTCAAAATTCTCCTTACCAACCTTAACAGGACACATGAACATAACACAAGGCACAGATCACTCTTCGATGTACCCCGCGTCCACCTCACACTATGCAAAAACGCACTGCACATTAAAGGCCCAAAAATTTGGAATTCTATGATTACCAAAGAAACCCTGTCTGTACATCAATTCAATACTCTGCTAAAAAACCACCTACTCACTCAAAACTAAATACCCAATACTTAACATTACCTACAAAGTTAATAAATCACTTTCCACTGCCTCAAAATAACATTCACTGTGTTACTCCCCTAGCCTCAAAACCCCTTACATAATTGCTCAAAGAAAAATAATTTCTCAAACATAATCTAGTGCAAATGTTGAAACTTATATCTCATAAATGTATAAACCTGTTATAATTTTTTTTTTTTTTTATTAACACATCGGCCGATTCCCACCAAGGCAGGGTGGCCCGAAAAAGAAAAACTTTCATCATCATTCACTCCATCACTGTCTTGCCAGAGGGGTGCTTTACACTACAGTTATAAAACTGCAACATTAACACCCCTCCTTCAGAGTGCCGGCACTGTACTTCCCATCTCCAGAACTCAAGTCCGGCCTGCCGGTTTCCCTGAATCCCTTCATAAATGTTACTTTGCTTACACTCCAACAGCACGTCAAGTATTAAAAACCATATGCCTCCATTCACTCCTATCAAATACGCTCACACATGCTTGCTGGAAGTCCAAGCCCCTCGCACACAAAACTTCCTTTACCCCCTCCCTCCAACCTTTCCTAGGCCGACCCCTACCCCGCCTTCCCTCCACTACAGATTTATACACTCTCGAAGTCACTCTGTCTCGTTCCATTCTCTCTACATGTCCAAACCACCTCAACAACCCCTCCTCAGCTCTCTGGACAATCGTTTTGGTAATCCCGCACCTCCTCCTAATTTCCAAACTCCGAATTCTCTGCATTATATTCACACCACACATTGACCTCAGACATGATTATAATTAATGCAACCTAATCTAACTGTTCCTACAGCATTACCAAATAAAGAAATCCATTCTCATGTACCCTTGTACTCCTTGTAACTCATCTAATGACCATATAAACTGTTATTTAACACAAATAATTGATTTGATTTGTTTGATCTGATTTAACCCTTTTGGGGTCGGTGCCGTACTAGTACGTTTTACAAGCAGGGGTTGGTGCCGTACTAGTACGTTTTACAAGCAGGGGTCGGTGCCTTACTAGTACGTGTAAATTCTAGTGGCCTCAAATTCAGCAGGAAATGGCTGGTAGGCCTACATATGAAAGAATGGGTCTATGTGGTCAGTGTGCGCAGTATAAAAAAAATCCTGCACCACACACTGCATAATGAGAAAGAAAAAATTGACCGTTTTTTTCGTTTAAAACAGCGAATTTGCAGTCTATTTTCGTATGGTATTTATTGATGTATTCTCGTTTTCTTGGTCTCATGTGATAGAATGGAAGATATATTACAGAAATAGAGATGATTTTGATTGGTTTGACAATGACAAGTACCTTGAAATTGAGCTCAAAGTAGCGAAAATGTTCGATTTTCGCCGATGTTCAAGAGTAAACAAATCACACCATGCTTCCAATACACATCAACTGGCGAATCTAATATTCTTGCACAAGTGCGATGATATTATTTATACCATTTTTACAATGATGCAGTTGTATACATAACAGTAAATCTTCTATTTTTTTGTGAGAATAAAAATTCAAATTGGAAAGCAAAAGTAATGTAAGAGGGGCCTGGAGACGTGACTAATGAACAGAGAAGATGTTATTTTAGTGCCAGGAATGTCTGCCTTGTTTATTCTGGACCCTATTTTGAAATTGGCATCGTTTGAAATTTGTGTGAAATTGACCAAATTGTCATTTTCTGACCACTATTTTGGGTAGTTGAAATTGGTAAATATGCGGGTTTTTGTACTCAATCGATAGAAGAAATGGAGTTCTAGCAAAATAGCTATGATTTTAGTGGACTGGAACATAGGAATTGGCCAAAAATAGGGCTCAAAGTGGGTGAAATCGCCGATGCGTAAAGATCTTCGAGACCGATAACTTTGCGAGAGCATAATTCCGTAAGTTTTCATTCAAATTTCAAACTTTTGGTGTCGTTATGATTGGAAAAAGATTCTCTATTCATTTCATAAGAATTTTTTTTTTTTTTTTTTCAAAAAAATTTCAACCCTGAGAACGTGTTTCCGAGAAGGCCTGTCGACCCCCAAAGGGTAAATTGCATTACTACAAACAACAAATTATTATGTTGACATATTATAAAACTGTAATGATTCAAAATTATAAAACTATTATGTTTCAAAAATGTTATGTTCAAATTTCATAGCTTAACCCTTTCAGGGTCCAAACCGTAGTTCTACGTCATGAGCTCAGCTCACTCAGATAAGCTTTGAGCGGTAAATTTGGGCCTAGATATGAGAGAATACATCTACAGTGGTCCCTCGGTTTTCGCCGAAAATTCGTTCCAGAATGCTGCTCAAGTGCCATTACCGAACGAATTTACTTCCTTAAGAAATATTGTCACATAGGTTAGTCTATTTCAGACCCCCAAAAATACACTTGCAACAGCACTTACGAAAATACACTTACATAAATGTTCGAGTTTGGAGATGCACGAAAACCGAGGGACCACTGTATGTGGTAAGTGTGCACCACATAAAACAAATCCTGCAGCACACAGTGCATAATGAGAAAAAAAAACTGAAACCATAATTTTCGATTAAAACAGCGACTTTGCAGTGTTTTTTCGTATAATTTTTATAGTTGTACTTGCGATTTCTTGGTCTCATTTGATAGAATAGAAGATATATTACAGATATAGAGATGATTTTGATTGGTTTTAGTACTGGAAATGGCTTGAAACTGAGCTCAAAGTAGAGGAAATGTTAAATTTTCGCCGATGTTGAAGAGTAAACAAATGACCTCACACGTCTAATATGCGCCAGCTGGTGGGTCTAATATACGTTCACAAATGTGGTGATATTATTTGTACAATTATTACAATATTGCATAACAGTAAATTGTCCATTTTTTGGTTTGAATAAAAATTCATTATGTGAATAAAAAATCAAAATGGAATTCATTTGTAAAGACTGAAAACGTAACTAATGAACATAGGAAATGTTAGTTTAGTGCCAGGAATGCCTGCATTGTTTATTCTGCACCCTATTTTGAAATTGGAATATTTTGAACTTTGAGTTAAATTGGCTAAATTACCAATTTCCAATCACTTTATTTTGTAGTTGAAACAGTTGACTGGGCGATTTCTTGTGCTCAATCGATAGAATAGAAGTAATACTAGTGAAATAACTAAGAATTTGGTCGACTGGAATAATGTAATTGGCCTAAAATGGGAGTCAAAGTCGGCAAAATTGCCGATGTGTAAATATCGCTGACACATCAAAATTCGCGAGAGCATAATTTCGTCATTTTTCAATCAAATTTCGTACTTTTTGTTTTATTACCTTCAGAAAAAGATTCTCTACCATTTCATAAGAAAAAATAAGCAATTTTTTTTTTTTTTAATTCTTGGACACTGGCGCACCCCTTCCAAAAATGGCCTTGGACCCTGAAAGGGTTAAATATTAAACTATACTTATATTGTAAATTGTTTACTATAATTTTTACCATTTAGTTCTAAGTTAATTTTAAGTCTGCCCACAATGCTCTGCATATTAGGAGCTTTTGGCATGTACACCCTCTTGTAATCTTATAACCCATTGTACATCTTCATATCATGTCACAATACACATTATTATTATTAATCTTTCTTACAGACACATCAAAGGTCGAGTCTTGGCTGCTCTTGCAGATGGCACTGTGGCTATATTTCACCGGCAGGGAGATGGACAGTGGGACTTGACCAATTACCATCTCTTAGATCTAGGCAAACCTCATCATTCCATCCGGTGCATGCATGTCGTACACAACAAAGTTTGGTGTGGGTACCGCAACAAAATTCACGTTGTTGACCCTAGGATTATGAATGTAGAAGTAAGTACGTACTGTAGTTTTCACATTTTAAGACATATGGTACGGTATTTAGAAATTTACCTCAGTGGGAGATAGCTGGTTTATTAAAAAATATTAGAATTCTGAGAGGGTATTGGCATGATTTAACCCTTTCAGGGTCCAGACCCCTGATCTGAAACTTGCTCTCAGGGTCCAGGAATTAAAAAAAAAAAAACTTTTTCCAAAGGTAATGACACAAAAAGTACAAAATTTGATAGAAAACTTACGGAATTATGCTTTCGCAAAGTTAGTGGTCTGGATGATATTTACGCATCAACAATTTTGCCTACTTTTGAGTCCTATTTTAGGTCAATTCCATTGTTCCAGTCAACCAAACTCATAACTATTTCGCTAGTATGTCTTCCATTCTATCAATTAATTACTGTGAAGTACATGGGAATTACACATTCCCATGCCTTTAATAGGGATATGTATATATTCTATAGGTAGTAGGTTGGTAGACAGCAACCACCCAGGGAGGTACTACCGTCCTGCCAAGAAAGTGTAAAACGAAAGCCTGTATTTGTTTTACGTGATGGTAGGATTGCTGGTGTCTTTTTTCTTTCTCATAAACATGCAAGATTTCAGGTACGTCTTGCTACTTCTACTTACACTTAGGTCACACTACACATACATGTACATGTTTATGAATACACACACATCTGAGTTTTCTTTGATTTTATCTTAATAGTTCTCGTTCTTATTGCTTTTCCTTTCATATCCATGGGAAAGTGGAATAAGAATCTTTCCTCCGTAAGCCTTGCGTGTTGTAAAAGTCAACTAAAATGCCGGGAACAATGGGCTAGTAACCGCTTTTCCTGTATAGATTTACTAAAAAAGAAAAAGAAGAAAACCATCAAAGTGGGATGTTTGAATATGCGTGGATGTTGTGCGAATGATAAGGAAGAGATGATTGTAGATGTTATGAATGAAAAGAAGCTGGATGTCCTGGCTTTAAGTGAGACAAAGATGAAGGGGGTAGGAGAGTTTCAGTAGGGAGAAATAAATGGGATTAGGTCAGGGGTTTCAAATAGAGTTAGAGCTAAAGAAGGAGTGGCAATAATGTTGAATAATCAGTTATGGCAGGTAAAGAGGGAATATAAATGTATAAATTCAAGGATTATGTGGAGTAAAATAAAGGTTGGATGTGAAAAGTGGGTTATAGTAAGTGTTTATGCACCTGGAGAAGAGAGAAGTGTAGAGGAGAGAGAGAGATTTTGGGAAATGTTGAGTGAGTGCATGGGGAGTTTTGAACCAAGTGAGAGAGTACTTGTGGTTGGGGATCTCAATGCTAAAGTGGGTAAAAATGTTGTGGAGGGAGTAGTAGGTAAATTTGGGGTGCCAGGGGTAAATGTAAATGGGGGATCGTTAATTGAGCTATGTGTAGAAAGAGGTTTGGTAATAAGTAATACATATTTTATGAAAAAGAGGATAAATAAGTATACAAGGTATGATATAGCACGTAATGAAAGTACAGTGGTACCTCGGTTAACGATATTTTATCATTCCAGAATGCTGTTCAAGTGCCATTACCAAACAAATTTATCCCCATTAGGAATAATGTAAAATAGACTAGTCCTTTTAGACCCCCCAAAAATACACTTACAAAAGCATTTAAAAAAATAAACTTACATTAAAGGGTGAGTTTGGGGACCATCGTTAACCGAGGTACCACTGTAGTTTGTTAGATTATGTATTGGTGGATAAAAGGTTGATGAGTAGGCTTCAGGATGTACATGTTTATAGAGGGGCAACGGAAATATCGGATCATTATTTAGTTGTAGCTACAGTTAAGAGTAAAAGGTAGATGGGACAAAAAGAAAATGGCAACAGCAAGTAATAGACAGGTAAAAGTGTATAAACTAAGGGAGGAGGAAGTTAAGGTGAGATATAAGCAACTATTAGCAGAAAGGTGGCCTAGTGCAAGTATGAGTAGTGGGGGGGTTGAAGAGAGTTGGGATAGTTTTAAAAATGCAGTATTAGAATGTGGGGCAGAAGTTTGTGGCTATAGGAGGGTGGGTGCAGGAGGAAAGAGGAGTGATTGGTGGAATGAAGAAGTAAAGGGGGTGATAAGAGAGAAGGAGAGCAGATGAAAGATTGAGAGAGGTTCTGTCAAGAAATTTTGCTGAAAACAAGAAAATTTTTTGGAGTGAGATAAACAAGTTAAGAAAGCCTAGGGAACGAATGGATTTGTCAGTTAAAAACAGAGTAGGGGAGTTAGTAGATGGGAAGCTGGAGGTATTGGGTAGATGGCGGGAATATTTTGAGGAACTTTTAAATATCAATGAAAAAAGGGAGGCGGTAATTTCATGCACTGGCCAGGGAGGTACAACATCGTTTAGGAGTGAAGAAGAGCAGGATATGAGTGTGGGGAAGGTGCGTGAGTCATTATGTAGAATGAAAGGGGTAAAGCAGCTGGAACTGACGGGATCATGACAGAAATGTTAAAAGCAGGGGGGATATAGTGGATATAGTGGTTGGTCTTCTTGTTTAATAAATGTATGAAAGTGGGGAAGGTACCTAGGGATTGGCAGAGAGCATGTATAGTTCCTTTATATAAAGGGAAGGGGGATAAAAGAGATTGTAAGAATTATAGGGGAATAAGTTTACTGAGTATACCAAGTAAAGTGTACGGTAGGGTTATTATTGAAAGAATTAGAGGTAAGACAGAGAGCAGGATTGCAGATAAGCAAGGAGGCTTTAGAGTGGGTAGGGGATGTGTAGATCAAGTGTTTACATTGAAGCATGTATGTGAACAGTATTTAGATAAAGGTAGGGAAGTTTTCATTGCATTTATGGATGTAGAAAAGGCATATGATAGAGTGGATAGGGGAGCAATGTGTCAAATGTTGCAAGTGTATGGAATAGGTAGTAAGTTACTGAATGCTGTAAAGAGTTTTTATGAGGATAGTGAGGCTCAGGTTAGGGTGTGTAGGAGAGAGTTAGATTACTTCCCGGTAAAAGTAGGTCTTAGACAGGGATGTGTAATGTTACCATGGTTGTTTAATATATTTATAGATGGGGTTGTAAATGAAGTAAATGCTAGGGTGTTGGGGAGAGGGGTGGGATTAAATTCTGGGGAATTAAAAGCAAAATGGGAGTTGACACAGTTACTTTTTGCTGATGATACTGTGCTTATAGGAGATTCTAAAGAAAAGTTGCAAAGGTTAGTGGACGAGTTTGGGAGGGTGTGTAAAAGTAGAAAGTTGAAAGTGAACATAGATAAGAGCAAGGTGATGAGGGTATCAAACGATTTAAATAAAGAAAAATTGGATATCACATTGGAGAGAAGCTGATGGGTTTATGAAGGATGAGGTTAACCATAGAATTGATGAAGGAAAAAAGGTGAGTGGTGCGTTGAGGTATCTGTGGAGACAAAAAACGTTATCCATGGAGGCAAAGAAGGGAATGTACGAAAGTATAGTGGTACCAACACTCTTATATGGGTGTGAAGTATGGGTTGGAAATGCTGCAGCAAGGAGGGCCTGGAGGCAGTGGAGATGTCCTGTCTAAGGGCAATGTGTTGTGTAAATATTATGCAGAGAATTCGGAGTGTGGAAATTAGGAGGTGTGGAGTTACTAAAAGTATTAGTCACAGGGCTGAAGAGGGGTTGTTGAGGTAGTTTGGTCATTTAGAGAGAATGGATCAAAGTTGAATGACTTGGAGAACGTATAAATCTGTAGGGAAAGGAAGGCGGGGTAGGGGTCGTCCTCGAAAAGGTTGGAGGGAGGGGGTAAAGGTGGTTTTGTGGGCGAGGGGCTTGGACTTCCAGCAAGCATGTGTGAGCGTGTTAGATAGGAGTGAATGGAGACGAATGGTTTTTGGCACCTGACGAGCTGTTGGAGTATGAGCAGTGTATTATTTTGTGAAGAGATTCAGGGAAACCAGTTAATTGATTTAGTTGGACTTGAGTCCTGGAAATGGGAAGTACAATGCCTGCACTTTAAAGGAGGGGTCTGGGATAGTGACAGTTGGGAGGGACTTATTCTCAGCTGACATATCTGAGGGCCTCTGCAAAGACAGTGATTATGTATGAGTGAGGTGAAAGTGTTGAATGATGATGAAAGTATTTTCTTTTTGGGGAGTTTCTTTCTTTTTGGGTCACCCTGCCTCGGTGGGAGACGGCCGACTTGTTGAAAAAAAAAAAAGTTTACACTAATATATATTAAGTTAGCAATAGAACTAATCATTAAAAACAATAAAAAGTAAAATACACACACAGTACACTCATTACTTACCTTAAAATATTTGTAATCTTAATGTATGGTGAGAGGTGAGTTGTATTTATTGTAATAAGTCAGGTGTGGTAGGTATGGTAGCCCTCCTGGCCAACCCACCCACACGTAATATACTACGACATTTAAAGCGCCCTAGAGCAATAAAATGCATGTGTATAGTACACTCATTACTTTCCTTAAAGTATTTGTAGTCTTATTGGTCTTAATGTAGGGTGAGAGGTGAATAGTATTTATTTGTAGAAGGTCAGGTGTGGCAGGTACGGTAGCCCGCCAGGCCACTCCACCTACAACAACATTTAAAGCTTCCTAGAGTGATAAAATGCATATACAGTACACTCATTACTTACCTTAAAATATTTGTGGTCTTAATGTAGGGCGAGTGATGATTAAATGATATAAAAACAAATAAACGAGAGAGACAACGAGTAAATGAGAGAGGACAGAGCCGCACAGTACGTAAACAAACAGACAAACGCTTCTGGTTTTGGTTGATACACGTTCATTCCCATGTTTGTGAATCTTATACTATAATACAAACACCTTATATTATGTATGAGTTGTCTCCACGTTGGTAAAGTAGAATAAATAAAGAGCAACACTCCCATTCTCATGTAACACACCATTTTTAGAAGGAATAACGCTCTGAGTGAAGGCATATGAAAGGAATAATTTTCTACAGTTACTCCCAGTAATACTAATGTGTACACATTTTCTTTGGTGTTGAACTAGAGAAAATGTTATTCTTTCCAACACTTTGACAACACAACTTGAAAAACATCTCATATTTATGTTAATTTATTCTACTGTGGGTGTATTTATCATGTTTATATGTTATGTAGCATGTTTATTATATAATTTTGACAAAAATATCATAGATGGATAATCAAAATGTCTATATTAACGTAATATACGACATTTAATGTGCCTCAAAGTGTTTTTTTTTTTTAACACATCAACCATTTTCCACCAAGGCAGGGTGACCCAAAACGAAAAAAAAAAAAAAAAAATTCATCATCATTCAACACTTTCACCATCACTCATACATAATCACTGTCTTTTTAGAGGCGCTCAGATGCGACAGTTTAGACGTCCCTCCAAACTGCCAATATCCTAAACCCCTCCTTTAAAGTGCAGGCATTGTACTTCCTATTTCCAGGACTCAAGTCTGGCTAAATCAGTAACCGGTTTCCCTGAATCCCTTCACAAAATATTACCCTGCTCATACTCCAACAGCTCGTCAGGTCCCAAAAACCATTCGTCTCCATTCACTCCTATCTAACACGCTCATGCACGCTTGCTGGAAGTCCAAGCCCCTCACCCACAAAACTTCCTTTACCCCTTCCCTCCAACCTTTTTGGGGATGACCCCTACCCCGCCTTCCTTTCCCAATAGATTTATACGCTCTCCAAGTCATTCTACTTTGTTCCATTCTCTCTAAATGACCAAACCACCTCAACTGCCCCACTTCAGCCCTCTGACTAATACTTCTAGTAGCTCCACACCTAATTTCCACACTACAAATTCTCTGCATAATATTTATACCACACATTGCCCTTAGACATGGTATCTCCACTTCCTCCAGCCTCCTCCTTGCTGCATCATTTACAACCCATGCTTCACACCCATATAAGAATATAAGAGTGTTGGTACCACTATACTCTTGTACATTTCTTTCTCTGCCTCCATGGATAACATTTTTTGTTTCCACAGATACCTCAAAGTACCACTCACCTTTTTTCCTTCATCAGTTCTACATTCTTCTTCTTTCATTCTTTCAACATGTCGGCCGTTTCCCACCAAAGCGGGGTGGCTCAAAAGGAAAAACGAAAGTTTCTCCTTTTACATTTAGTAATATATACAGGAGAAGGGGTTACTAGCCCCTTGATCCCGGAATTTTAGTTGCCGGGAGATCAGTTCTACATATCAGTTATAATTTGGTAAGAAAATGTCTTTTATACTATTATAATGTTGACATGTTGAAGTGTCCACTGATGCAATGTTGTGTTGAGGGGACAAACTAATGCTTCTTTCCCCATTTTATTTATATTTTTCTTTGCTTTGGATTTTTATCAAATAATTTACATTCATATGGTATAGGTATATGGAGTTCCTATATGATTTATGTAATTTAGTAATGAAATGTGGCTCTTATTTTGATGTTGTTGAGATGTAAAGTTCAGTGGACCCTCAGTTTTCATACAGCTCCCAACTCAAACAATTATGTAAGTTTATTTTTGTAAGTGTATTTTTGGGGTTCTGAAACGACTAATCTAATTTACATTCGTCCTTGTGGGAAAAAATTTGTTTGGTAACAGCACTCGAACAGCATTCTGGAAAGAATTATCAACGAAAACCAAGGGTCCACTGTATGTGTATCAGATGATAAATCCTCACTACATCCAAGTCATCCCAGTAGACCTACATTAACCCTCCTCACACTCTTCAGATGTTTCAAGTAACAACTGGTAGAATGTAAAGTAAGATTAACGCACACACATGAACTTTTAAATCTCTGCACCAAATTCACCTTAAACCAGCAAATAGTAGAGCCTACAAGATTAAAGAATACGCTGGACCTCATCTTCACCAACAATGATGATCTGATACGAAATGTCATCATATCAAAAACAATGTACTCAGATCACAACATAATAGAGGTCCAGACATGTATGCGGGGAGCCCCAGATCGACAAAATGTGATCAGCCGCGAGGGAGCCTTCACCAAATTTAACTTCAATAACAAAAACATAAGGTGGGACCAAGTAAACCAAGTCCTAAATGATATAAACTGGGAAGATAGCCTAAGCATCACGGATCCTAACATATGTCTAGAACAAATTAACTCTGTGGCACTTGAGGTTAGCTAAGGAAAAGAAGAAGATGTAAACTAGAAAGAGAGAGGCGTTCCCTATACAGGCGAAGGCAGAGAATAACGGAGCAACTACAAGAGGCCAATATATCTGAAATACGTAGGGAGACACTGGTCAGAGAAATAGCAAACATCAAATTAAAACTAAAGGAATCTTACAGGAATCAAGAAATGCAGGAAGAACTAAAAGCCATAAATGAAATTGAAAGAAACCCAAAATATTTCTTTTCTTATGCCAAATCAAAGTCGAGAACAACATCCAGTATTGGACCCCTACTTAAACGGGATGGGTCCTACACAGATGACAGCAAGGAAATGAGTGAGCTACTAAAGTCCCAGTATGACTCAGTTTTTAACGAGCCACTAACCAGACTGAAAGTTGAAGACCTAAATGAATTTTTTATGAGAGTGCCACAGAACTTGGCAGATATGACATTATGATATGACAGAACTTGCCTATATGACATTACCCTGACACCAAACGACTTCGAAAAGGCAATAAATGACATGCCCATGCACTCCGCTCCAG
The DNA here is from genome assembly GCA_009830355.1 of Cherax destructor. Taxonomy (NCBI): domain Eukaryota; kingdom Metazoa; phylum Arthropoda; class Malacostraca; order Decapoda; family Parastacidae; genus Cherax; species Cherax destructor. The sequence continues at coordinate 70,043 of WNWK01006987.1, forward strand.
GCCCAGACTCCTGGAACTCCGTGTTCATCAAGAACTGCAAGAAGCCCCTATCACATGCTTTTAACATCCTATGGAGAGGGAGCATGAACACTGGGGGTCGTCCTGCAGTTACTAAAAACAACAGACATAGCCCCACTCCACAAAGGGGGCAGTAAAGCAATAGCAAAGAACTATAGACCAATAGCGCTAACGTCCCATATCATAAAAATCTTTGAAAGGGTTCTAAGAAGCAAGATCGCCACTCGTCTAGATACCCATCAATTACACAACCCAGGGCAGCATGGGTTTAGAGCAGGTCGCTCCTGTCTGTCCCAACTACTGGACCACTACGACAAGGTTCTGGATGCTCTAGAAGACAAACAGAATGCAGATGTTATATACACAGACTTTGCAAAAGCCTTTGGCAAGTGTGACCATGGTGTAATAGCACACAAAATGCGTGATAAAGGAATAACAGGAAAAGTTGGTAGATGGATCTATAATTTCCTAACAAGTAGAACACAAAGAGTAGTAGTCAACAGAGTAAAGTCTGAGGCGGCTACAGTGAAAAGTACTGTTCCACAAGGCACAGTACTCGCTCCCATCCTGTTCCTCATCCTCATATCGGACATAGACAGGGATATAAGCCACAGTGCCGTGTCTTCCTTTGCAGATGACACCCGAATCTGTATGACAGTGTCCACCGTTGAAGACACTGCAAGACTCCAAGCAGACATAAACCAAATCTTTAAATGGGCTGCAGAAAACAATATGAAGTTCATTGATGAGAAATTTCAATTACTCAGATATGGAAAACGTGAGGAAATTAAAATCTCATCGGAGTACAAAACAAATTCCAATCACACCATAGAGCGAAAAATTAATGTCAAAGACCTGGGAGTGATCATGTCAGAGGATCTCACCTTCAAGGACCATAACACCGTAGCAGTCGCATCTGCTAGAAAAATGACAGGATGGATAACGAGAACCTTCAAAACCAGGGATACCAAGCCCATGTTGACACTTTTCAGGTCGCTTGTTCTATCTAGGCTGGAATATTGCTGCACCTTTCAAGGCAGGTGAAATTGCTAAACCTGTACTCCCTAGAACGCAGGCGGGAGAGATACATTTTTATATACACGTGGAAAATTTTTGAGGGATTAGTACCAAACTTGCACATGAGTCACTCCCTACGAAAGCAAAAGACTCGGCAGGCGATGTAACATCCCCCCAAAGAAAATCAGGGGTGCCACTAGCACGTTGAGAGACAACACAATAAGTGTCAGGGGCCCAAGACTGTTCAACTGCCTCCCAGCATACATCAGGGGGATTCCCAACAAACCCCTGGCTGTCTTCAAGCAGGCACTGGACAGGCACCTAAAGTCAGTACCTGACCAGCCAGGCTGTGGTTTGTACGTTGGACTGCGTGCGGCCAGCAGTAACAGCCTGGTTGATCAGGCTCTGATTCACCATGAGGCCTGGTCACAGACCGTGCCGCAGGGGCGTTGACCCCTGGAACTCTCTCCAGGTATACGTAGTTATTTTTACCTAGTGGAATTTAAAAAAAAAAAGTTGTTTTGGAAATTTAGAGCTTTAAAACATAACCCTATTTTTCCCATTTATTCTTCACTTCATATAATGCTAATTTCTAGGAACACTTGTTTTGAGAAAGTTTACTGTACAGTAAAGAGATAAGATCTAGGAAGATATAAAATTAATTAAAACAATAGAGGGGGAGTGTGTTTAGGACAGTGTAGAGTTTCAACAGTGTGTGACTTTTACTGGATAGCTGTTTCTGTTTTTGACAATTTTTTCTTTAACATCTGTTGGAAAATATGCTACTAATGGCATCTATAACACTAAATATTATTCTTTCATAGTAACAGTATCATTTGTAATCCAACAGAAATCGTTTGATGCCCACCCACGTAAAGAATCACAAGTAAGACAGATGGCCTGGATTGGTGACGGTGTTTGGGTGAGCATTCGGTTAGATTCAACCCTTCGGCTCTACCATGCACACACTCACCAACACCTTCAAGATGTTGATATAGAACCTTATGTATCTAAGATGCTTGGTAAGTAAACAAGTTTTTTTATTGTTGTTTGCTTGTTATGGATTGTATCATTCTTCTTTATTTGCAAATTTAGTTTTAATTTAATGTTGCCTGTTGCCTCAGTGAGTTGCCTGTAACTTACCATTTCATCAGCACTAAAATTATTTTGCAATTTCAAAATTTTTCACTTGTTATTGCAGTGTAACAGTTTAACTAAGGTCAAAAATACTTGTACTCTCAGATTTTCTTAGAATTTTTTATTAAAGCATTTATATAAACATGAAAAATGGAACTTCTTTATTTCATTTTAAAAAAAGCCGTAACAGCATCCTAAATATCAGGGTTATTTTATTTGTAATTTTTTCTTTTTGGTTGGTTTATGTGTGATTTTTAATTAGTTACAGTACTCTAGAGAGAAGAATTGGCCCCAAAATTTTTTTCTAAAATTATTAAAATAGGCTTTGTTGCATTTGCTAAGCATGAGGTACTAACTTTTTTCCACAGTTATATATCTAGGTGCATTAAAATATTTTACTTTACCATTGTTTGGTAATGTTTTTTGCCATCATAGTTGTGGCTTCCTTGGTCTTTAGAAAAAATACTGAAACGTGCAGACTTAAAATTCAAGTTAGGTAGCCCCAGACACTAGCTGCCAGCACCAAGTCTTCTTGGAAAACTGTAATAATGCATCACTTTTCCACTGCTCACCACCACCACATAACACTGCTCATTGATTTGGCCTGATTTGCTGAACCTGCTGCACCACCACTACTACCACCACCTGCTGCTACCATCACTACCACCACATCCACTGCTGCTGTGCTGCTGCTGATTACTGAATCCCCTCCCCCTCCCCTCTGCTGTTGTATCATCTGCTACTTTCTTCTGCTTGACCCACTGATGCTGTTTGATGACTGGCAAATTTTTACGCCTAACTAGGTGTCTTCCCTGGAGGTACTAATCAACAGTATTATTAAATCAGGAGTTGTGATCTTAAGATGTCATTCTGATGTGTTCACTTTACAGTATACAACTAGTTGAAAATTAGTCTCTTAGAGTTGTTATCTTACTTTAAGCTTCCCAATTTTTAACCAATTGTTGTAAGATTCGGAGTTATAATATTTTTGTTTTGAAGATTTTAAGGACAGAAAGGTTATTTGTTACTAACCAGGGTTATTTGTTAACATTATTAGGTTGTTCATTCGTTAATGTGAAATCTAAAATTTCTTTCATAAAGGTGCTCTGTTAATTGAATTTTCTTATCAGTAGAACATTGAGCTTAAAAGGGGTAAATTATTAACCCTTAAACTGTCCACACGTAGATATATGTTCACCTGCGTACTGCACCGAATATTTTGAAAAAAAAAAAATCTTTTTTTTTTAAATGAAGAGCGCATTTTTATAAACAGGATAGGCTAAAAAAAAAAGTTTAGGGCCAGTACTTACCGAGATATAAGCCCGCAAATTTGGTGCTGGATGCTCACCTGACGGCAACATCAAGTTCTGCCGCTTGCAGAAGTATTGCCAATATACTTTTTTTTCTAGTTTTCATTTTAATTTATATAATTTTTATGTTCTGATAATTACAATTTACAATAGTTCCTGTGATTTCATAGCCAATCTTTGTTCTAACACTAATATTATGTACTGAAATAGTACTCAAATAGTCACAATCACACCAACAGGTGAACATTTTCGCCTACCTTGGTCATTTACTATTGTCTATAAATATATACAAAGTATTTATAGGTACCAGCAATGTTTTAGACATCCTGGAGTATATATGAAACTCCTTGAAGAATGGTGTTATGACAATTGCCAGATAACTACTGATAAGGCAGTGACATTGATGAATGAATGTGTGCAGGGAACCCTCGCTCTTTCACTCAGTATCTATCTATCTGTGTCTGTCTGTCTGTCTATCTATCTATCTGTCTGTCTGTCTATCTGTCTGTATCTGTCTGTCTGAATCTGTTTGTCTGTATCTGTCTGTGTCTGTCTAGCTCTGCTTATCTGTCTTTCTGTCTGCCTGTGTGCCTGGAGTATATGAAACTCCTTGAAGAATGGTGTGTTGACAAGTGTCAGATAACTCTTGACAGCCCAGTGACATTTGATAAATGTCAGCAGTGCTGGAGGGAACCCTCCCTTTTCAATGTCTATCTGTCTGTCTATCTG
>WNWK01006987.1:74353-99148 GCA_009830355.1 Cherax destructor
TGAGCAGGGTAATATTTTGTGAAGGGATTCAGGGAAACCGGTTAGCGGACTTGAGTCCTGGAAATGGGAAGTACAATGCCTGCAATTTAAAGGAGGAGTTTGGGATATTGGCAGTTTGGAGGGACTTCTAAACTGTCGTATCCAAGCGCCTCTGCAAAGACAGTGATTATGTATGAGTGATGGTGAAAGTGTTGAATGATGAAAGTATTTTTCTTTCTCTTTGGGTTTTTCTTTCTTTTTGGGTCACCCTGCCTCTGTGGGAAACGGCCGATGTGTTAAAAAAATATATATGTATATATATATTGCACATTACACTAACATAGTGATATAAGTCCTGCCATCTTTAGTCATATATTATCATCATCATCATCATCATAGTTTGAAATTTTATGTGCAAGTCACCTCAACGAAAACTAAGTTTTAATAAAAATCAACATAATGGGAAATAATTGCATGGGGTCATGGTTATAAGCCATGGAAATCCTTTCTTAGTTTTATTATGCAGCATACATTAACTTATACGTATTGTATGTTCGAGTTAAACTTCAGTAAACATTTAACATTAGTGATTGTTCCAGGAACCGGCAAGTTGGGCTTCTCTTTTGTAAGAATAACTGCCCTTCTTATCTCATCAAATCGACTGTGGATCGGGACAGGAAATGGTGTCATTATTTCTGTTCCTCTGTCTGAAAGTAAGTAAAATTTGAAGTATTTGTTTATTCCCTTCATTCATCCACTCTCAGTTTTTGTTTTCCTTACATTCCTCCAATCTCAGCTTTTCTCTTACCTCTATTCATCCACTCAGCTTTTCTCTTCCTCCATTTATCTACTGCCTCAGCTCTTCTCTTCCTCCATTTATCCACTCCCTCAGCTTTTCTCTTCCTCCATTTATCCACTGACTTGGCTTTTCTCTTCCTACATTTATCCACTGCCTCAGCTTTTCTCTTCCTCCATTTATCCATTGCCTCAGCTTTTCTCTTCCTTCATTCATCCATTGTCTCAGCATTTATTTATATTCTCTCCATTTATCCAGTCTCAGTTTTTCTCTTCCTTCTGTCATCTAATCTCTCAGCTCTTTTCTCCCCTACATTCATTATTATTCATTCAATATCTGTCTTGCCAGAAGTGCACAGACATAACAGTTCAAGTGAGCCTCCAAACTGTAACACTTCCACTCCACCTTCAGAGTTACCCTCCAAACTGTAACATTCCCACTCCACCTTCACAGTGAAGGCACTGTACTTCTCATCTCCAGGACTCAGAGTCCAGCTAACCAGTTTTCCTGAATGCCTTTGTAAATGTTTCCTTGCTCACACTCCAACAGTATGTCAAATCCCTAAAAACCACTCATCTCCACAGTACCTGATCTAATGTCCCTTTCTTCCACCCTGGGTTTACACCCCCTTTTGGTCATCCTATTCTGTTCCTTTCTAAATGTCCAAACCACCTCAACAACCCCTCCTCTACCTTCTTAATAACACCTTTAAATTTCTGTACTCCGATTTCTTTGCATAATACTCGTACCACACATTGCTCTCAAACACAGAATTTTCACTGCCTCCAGCCTCCTCCTCACTATTATGTTTAAAGCCCATGCCTCACCCATATAAAAGGGTTGGTATTTCTGTACTCTAATATATTCCTCTTTTTGCCTTTATCAGAAAATTTCTCTCCACAGATGCCTCAATGCTACACTTAAATTTTTTCTTTTATATTTTGTGTTTTGTGTGGACTTGCCTGTAAGTCCACTCTCAAATATCTACTGTATATGCATTCTCTTTTTCCATGCTTCTTCCAATCTGATAACCAGATTTTCATTACATAAAATTTTTGTTACTTTCATCACCTTCTCTTTTCTGTGTTCACTTTTATTTTTATTTTTTCCACACCCTCCCAGACTTGTCCACCAACCTTTTCAGCTTCCCTTTAGGGTCTCCTGTAAAAACTGTGCTCTCGGCAAAGAGCAACTGTGATAGTTTCCACTTTGTGTCAGATTCATTATTTTTTAATTCCACACCTCTTCCCAGAACTTGTCAGTGGTCCAAGTCAGACCGAAATGTTATCATTCCTTTCCCCTCCCCTAAGTGTATTTGTGTATTGTTCCAATCACAGTGTTGTGACATTTCATTCTTTCTAACATTTACTTCTTATAATTATATAAAACAACCGTGGTGACATCATGTATCCCTGCCTAAGGCCTACTTTCATAGAAAAATGGTCCTTTTTTCTAGTACATACCCTAACCTGAGTCTCACTCGCAAGAATTCCTTTCTGCTTTTAATTAATAATGTACCACCTCTTCCATACATATGCAACATCTACCACATTGCTCCTGTATCCACCCTAATATGGCTTTACTAAATCCATAAACAAGACAAAGTTCTTTTTCTTTTAGTACTGTTCACTTACGTGCTTCAATGTAAATACAGTATTTTGCGGCTTATAGGACTTGTTTTAGTTTCAATGGCTCGGCATCAGACATAACTGGAAGAGCTACAGCCCACCCCACACCCCAAACTTACAGCTCCCATCACTGACCTTCAGTTTATAGGATCCAGGGTGGTTTTTGGAGACATTTTATGGGAAAAAAATGTGTCTAATAAGCCGTGAGATATGGTACTTTGTCTACACAGCCCTTACCATTCCTATATCCTCATTGTCCCTCAGCAACTTAAGTGTCACAGCTCTTATCACCCTGGTCTGGGGATCAAATCCCCAGTCAGGAAAGAATAAAAAAGTCTTAACCCTAACATTTCTGCCATACACTTTACCTGGTGTACTTAACAGACTTATTTTCCTATATCTTGTATCTGTCTATCTCTATCTCTCTCTTGTCCTTTTTTCCCTTATTCTAAGGCACTATGAATGTTCTCTGCCAATCCTTATGTACCTTTTTTTATGCATAAAAATACACCAACCACTCCTAAATTATATCCCCACCTGCTTTTGATATCTCTGTCTTAATCCCATCTATCACAGTTGATTTATCCATTTTAGTTCTACCCATTGTCTTATGTAGTTTCCCAGCATTACCTCTAGCTGTTCCTTAGTTTTACCAGATATTGTTCTCTGTGCTCAAGGCACTACCTCTCTTCCACAACAACATTTAGCAACTCTTGCAATATTATCTTGATCTTTCCATTACTTCCCTTCCCCATCCAATATCTCCCCTTCTTTGTTTTTAGCTAGAAAGTCCATTTGTTTACCATTTCATTTGCTTCTGAGGCTTGCTTAACTTTTTATTCTCTCAAAAACTGTTCCTTATTCTCAGCAAAATTTGCTGATATAGACTCTCCCGTTAAATCAGTGACTCTCTGCACTCCTTCATTTTTACCTTGCTTTTTTCTCTGTATGCTCTTCATTCTGTATACCATTTTCACATTGTAAAAAATTCTCATTTGCTAACTTTTTCTCCCTTTCTTCCTCTTTAAGCCATTCTGTCAATCATTCTTCTTGCACACAAACTTCAGCTGTGCACTTTAAGTATTGTTTTCTTATATCTTTTCCTCACCTGTGTGCATTGGGAATTATCTCATCTATTGTAGTAAATGATTTTGTATTATTAATTCTGTTAAATGGCCTGCAAAATTATGCTGTAATATTTTTTATTTTTGTGGTATAACTACTTTTTTGTAAATTTGAACATTCTTGAAATACTGTACTAGACTTGTCTATAAAAATATTTTGTGTACAGATGCCAATCCCCGACCAGTGGCCAGTAGTGGCAGTAATGAGAACAGCACTTCCGGAGGAACCACCAATAGAGGGACTAGCGGAAGTAGTGGAGGGAATGTAGGTCCCAGCAGGATGCCTGGGGGAGTAATTAGAGTATATTCTGACAATAAAGACCAAGTGATGCCAGGGTCTTTTGCACCATATTGCTCTATGGCTCAAGCTCAACTCTCCTTCCATGGCCATAGAGATGCTGTAAAATTCTTTGTGGCTGTTCCAGGTATGTAAAAGTTTTTTGATCTACAGAATATGTGGAAAAACCACATAATATTTATAGATATTCAGTGTCATGATCTTACATTGTAACAGTGGACTGATAAGTTACCTGAACAAAGAATTACTTTAGGTATAAAGACTGGTGATACCAAGCAAGCCTTTATTGCAGCTGACATTTTGCTCAGGTTTAAGCTTTATCAGGCTTGCTCTACTGTGTATTTATACCCACTTTTTGACTTGTAAACCTTGTCACCAAATAATTGCTCTGTAGAACTATAGTTTATAATACTATAATGGCTAGATAAACTAATAATTGTATATCGTGACATAGTCTTCATTTCTGTAGTCATGTTCCATTCAGTAAAGTTTTTAAAAATTTAATAGACTCTGCTCAACATTGGTATTGAACTGATGTTTCAGGAAACACTTTGTTTTCTAGCTATTTTATAGAATGAATTGCTTTGTTTATAGCAGTACCATGTGTTAGCTGATGAAATTTCAAGATTACATGTGGTGAAAACTTTTAGTTTAATAATTGAAATGCTATTATCAGTCTTCTGTTGTGGTGAAAGGTCACTATTGAGTACTATTGTAAGTTGAGTAGTTCAAAGAAATTATTACTCTTGATTGATTTAAGTGGGTACCTTCGCATAGCTCTTCTTTTTTGTAAAGATGCTTGTGTCTTGTTTGTTAATGCTGTAAATTATTGTATGCTGTGTGCTTATTTTGCTGTATTAAAACAGAGAAGGAATCATCTGCTGTCTATTTGGCAACATTTTTGTCAGTAAATACATATGTATTAACCCTTTGACTGTCGGAGTCCCCTCTCTGAAACTGTCATTCTATGTCGGGAAATATTCGAAAAAAAAAAAATTCTTATCAAAATGTTAAGATTATTTTTCTGATTGTTTAAATCCCCAAACATTTTCTTTGCAATCAATATTTACCGAGATATAGAGGCGTAAAGTTGGCAAAAAATGAGCCGCGTATGGCAACAGCGGTGAATGCCTCTCACCCGGTAAACTTTGGTTTACTTCCTTTCGTAGGTTTCTTGGTTTTTTTTTTCACTATTTTATTTTTTTACATAACTTATGTGGCCTGTGAGACCAAAGTAAGGTGCAATGTATATATATATATACACTCGTATGCAACACAATAATCGCACAAACATTAGTATCATTATATTGTTTACAAAACTTGTTTACACCAACCAACAATAAAAAAAAATTTTTATTACTATTGTTCTATAATATATATACACATATATAATGACTAGACACTTTCCATCAACTGCAATTAGCACTTCAAAGCTCCAAGCTGTGTGTGTGTGTGTGAGTGTGTGTGTACTCACCTAATTGTACTCACCTAATTGTGGTTGCAGGGGTCGAGACTCAGTGTGTGTGTCGAGACTCAGTGTGTGTGTCGAGACTCAGTGTGTGTGTGTGTGTGTGCGTGTGCGTGCGTGCATGCGTGCGCACGCGCGCATGTGTGTGGGGGGGGACATCTAAATTTGCTGAGTCAGGGTAAGGCAGCTGTCAAAATGACATATTATACCATTACTCACCACCCCCACACTGCCTGTCAACACAAAAGGGGACCCATATCTTCTTCTCCACAACCTCCTTCCTTTCCTGCATACCTACCTTCCTAGCTTCCTTTTTTCCTTCATTCCTTCCTTTCTTTCTGCCTTCCTTTCTTACATATTTCCTTCCTTCCTCTCATCTCTTCCTTCCTGTCTTCCTTCCTTTCTTCCTTCATTCCTTCCTTTATTTCTTCCTTCCTCTCATCTCTTCCTTCCTTCCTTTCTCTCTTTCTTTCTTTCTTACTTCCTTCTTCTTCCTTCTTTCCTTCCTTCTTCTTCCTTCTTCCTTCTTTCATTCCTTCTTCTTCCTTCTTCCTTCTTTCCTTCCTTCCTCTCATCTCTTCTTTCCTTCCTTCCTTCCTCTCATCTCTTCTTTCCTTCCTTCCTCTCATCTCTTCTTTCCTTCCTTCCTCTCATCTCTTCTTTCCTTCCTTCCTCTCATCTCTTCTTTCCTTCCTTCCTCTCATCTCTTCTTTCCTTCCTCACATCTCTTCCTTTCTTACTTACTTTCTTCCTTCCTTCTGGTATCCTGGGCATTGCTTTCGGTCATAAACTCATCAAAACCATGAAATTTATCTTCAGAGACACTTCCATCTGTGTTAGAACTATCATTGAGGAAGAGAAATGTCCCAGATGCGCCAAGGAGTCAAATAATTCTTACCGCTTTGCATGCTGAACAAGGACTACTGAAATGGTGTTCCCACAATGCACCAGTGGCTGCCCGATTTTTTTTATACTGCGCACACTGACCACACAGACCCATTCTCTCACATGTAGGCCTACCAGCTTTCTCCTGCTTGATTTGAGGCCTCTAGAATTTAGGCGTTTAAATACGTCCGAAACATTGGCTCGTAAGACGTATATATACGTCCGAAACAGTCAAAGGGTTAATATCAGTATTTTAAATATTGCTTCATAATTCTAAATTAGCATTGCACAAATTTTTAAGAAATGCTTTGAAGTTGCCTTGGCATGTTATTCCTAATGGCTAAATTTCCTGTCTACCAGAACCTGGTAATAAATTATGCTTGGCTTCTATATTAAATATGTGTATAGAGTCCTGGGGACCAAATAAAAGTTTATGTGGCCTAGTTTGCATAGCTGTGGACTTGAAACTCCTCAATGGCAGTGCCTTAATACCATTGAGGGGCTCTTCATCCAAAGAATTGAACATGGTCTTCCCTTCCTTGGATCAGACCCTGTTTGTCTCCCATTCCCTAGGTGCTGTATGACCCCTATTAGTTTTAGTACTTCTCCATAATAATAACAGTAATAATAGCCCTCAAAGGGGTAGTTCCTTGGTGCTGGTGAGGGGCTCTTGATCTAAGGAATTGAACCTACGCTCCAGTTCCTTGAATAGTATCTGAATGCCTTCCATTCCCCAAGAAACTGTATGACCTCTACGGGTTTAGTACTTTAATACTCTTAGTAGTAGTAGTAGTAATAACAACAACAACAACAGTAATGATAATAAGATTGAAGCCACTTGATTGCTTTCCAGTACTCTTAACATAATTTTTTACTTTCATGATATGAATTTTCATTTGATATGTTGACGCCTAGCATCAGTAGAGAGTAAAATTGTCGTTTAATTTTTGGTTTATTTTCGTTGCTTGAAAATTATTGTATAGTAGGGCCCTGCTTTACTGCGTTCCGCTAATACGGACATTTCAAATTATGACCAAAAAACTCTATACGGCTCCCCCTACCTGACTTTCTAATACGGTTACCGCGCCCCACCCAGTTTGTTTGCATTCTCCGTGAGCACGACTCTCCATTATGTTTTAAAACTTTCCAAAATTTCAAGTGTTGTAAAGTTATTTCATATTTTATATATACAGTGGACCCTCGGTTTTCGTTCACCTCCAAACTCAAACAATTATGTTAGTGTATTTTCGTAAGTGCTTTTGTAAGTGTATTTTTGGGGGTCTGAAATGACTAATCTAATTTACATTTGTCCTTATGGGACCAAATTCATTCGGTAACGGTACTCAAACAGCATTCTGGAAAGAATTTTCAACGAAAACCGAGGGTCCACTGTACTCTGATAATTATACTTATGTGTAACTGTACCTAAATAGACTTAAACACTGTGCTGGCATGCAAGTACAGTGGACCCCCAGATTACGTCATTATTTCGTTCCAGAATGCTGTTCAAGTGCCGTTACTGTACGAATTTGTTCCCATAAGGAATAATGTAAATTAGATTAGTCTTTTTAGACCCCCAAAAATACACTTACAAAAGCACTTACAAAAATACACTTACATAATTGTTCGAGTTTGGAGCAGTACATAATTCGGGGGTCCACTGTACAATTAAAATCACTAAGAGTGTCTTATTAGTCTTGAAGACACCATATTAATAATGATAATAAAAATAACACATAATAATAATCACTCTGAGGCACATTAAATGTTGTATAATGTTAATATAGACATTTTGCTTAATCCATCTATGATATATTTTTAAAAATTATATAATAAATATGCTACATAACATATAAACATGATAAATACACCCACAGTAGAATAAATTAACATAAATATGAGATGTTTTTCCAGTCATCTTGTCGGAGTGCCCGAAAGAATAACGTTTTCTCTAGTTCAACACCAAAGAAAATGTGTACACAATAGTATTACTGGGGGTAACTGTATAAAATTATTCTTTTTGTATGCCTTCACTCAGAGCGTCATTCCTTCTAATAATGGTGTGTTACATGAGAATGGGAGTGTTGCTCCTTATTTATTCTACTGTACCAACGTGGAGACAACTTGTACACAATATAAGGTGTTTGTATTATGATACAAGCTTTACAAATATGGTAATGAATGTGTATCAACCCACCAGCTGCGTTCGTCTGTTTGTTTACATACTCTGTGGCTCTGTCCTCTCTCATTTCATTTGAGAAGAAGCTGGATGTCCTGGCTTTAAGTGAAACAAAGCTGAAGGGGGTAGGAGAGTTTCAGTGGGGAGAAATAAATGGGATTAGGTCACAGGTTTCAAATAGAGTTAGAGCTAAAGAAGGAGTAGCAATAATGTTGAAGGATAAGTTATGGCAGGAAAAGAGGAAATATAAATGTATAAATTCAAGGATTATGTGGAGTAAAATAAGAGTTGAATGTGGAAAGTGGGTTATAGTAAATGTTTATGCACCTGGAGAAGAGAGAAGTGTAGAATAGAGAGAGAGTTTTTGGGAAATTTTGAGTGAGTGCATGGGGAGTTGTGTCGTGGGTGTTCTTTCGTAGATTGGGTATAATAATACAGGCGAGCTTGGTTGGTTACTTGCTGTATTGGAGTTAGATATATGGGAGTAACTCAGAGAGCCTAACGCCTGGTCCTGTCTACTCTGCCCGTCCGATGGTAACTGACTCTAGGAGGGCCGAGAGGCATTCATATTCGAAGACTGACTTTTGACACTGCTTAGGTCATCAAGAATGTAACGGCCAACGGTCACTTGCAAGGCTCGTGACTCAGTAACGGTTATAAGCTACTAATACTGTACTATCACTGAATTACTAGTGACATTTGAACCAAGTGAGAGAGTAATTGTGGTTGGGGATCTAAATGCTAAAGTGGGTAAAAGTGTTGTGGAGGGAGTAGTAGGTAAATTTAGGGTGCCAGGGGTAAATGTAAATGGAAACCATTAATTGAGCTATGTGTAGAAAGAGGTTTGGTAATAAGTAATACATATTTTATGAAAATGAGGATAAATAAATATACAAGGTATGATATAGCACGTAAGGAAAGTAGTTTGTTAGATTATGTATTGGTGGATAAAAGGTTGATGGGTAGGCTTCAGGATGTACATGTTTATAGAGGGGCAACGGATATATCAGATCATTATTTAGTTGTAGCTACAGTTAGAGTAAAAGGTAGATGGGACAAAAAGAAAATGGCAACAGCAAGTAAGAGAGAGGTAAAAGAGTATAAACTAAGGGAGGAGGAAGTTAGGGTAAGATATAAGATATAGGTAGTAGGTTGGTAGACAGCAACCACCCAGGGAGGTACTACCATCCTGCCAGGTGACTGTGAAACAGAAACCTGAAACTGTTTTACATGATGGTAGGATTGCTGGTGTCTTTTTTCTGTCTCATAAACACGCTGGATAACAGGTATATCTAGCTACTTCTACTTACACTTTAGGTCACACTACACTGGCATACACATGCATATATATACATACACACATCTAGGTTTTTCTTCTTTTTCTTAATAGCTCTTGTTCTTTTTATTTTCTCTATTGTCCATGGGGAAGTGGAAAAGAATCTTTCCTCCGTAAGCCATGCGTGTCGTATGAGGCGACTAAGATGCCGGGAGCAATGGGCTAGTAACCCCTTCTCCTGTACAAATCTACTAAAAACGAGAAGAAGAAAAACTTTATAAAACTGGGTTGTCTGAATGTGCGTGGATGTAGTGCGGATGATAAGAAAGAGATGATTGCCGATGTTATGAATGAAAAGAAGTTGGATGTCCTGGCCCTAAGCGAAACAAAGCTGAAGGGGTAGGCGAGTTTCAGTGGGGAGAAATAAATGGGATTAAGTCAGGAGTATCTGAGAGAGTTAGAGCTAAGGAAGGGTAGCAATAATGTTGAAGGATCAGTTATGGAAGGAAAAGAGGGAATATGAATTTGTAAATTCAAGGATTATGTGGATTAAAATAAGGGTCGGATGCGAAAAGTGGGTCATAATAAGCGTGTATGCACCTGGAGAAGAGAGGAGTGTAGAGGAGAGAGAGAGATTTTGGGAGATGTTAAGCGAATGTATAGGAACTTTTGAACCAAATGAGAGAGTAATTGTGGTAGGGGACCTAAATGCTAAAGTGAGAGAAACATGCAGAGAGGGTGTAGTAGGTAAGTTTGGGGTGCCAGGTGTAAATGATAATGGGAGCCCTTTGATTGAACTTTGTACAGAAAGGGGTTTAGTTATAGGTAATACATATTTTAAGAAAAAGATGATAAATAAGTATACAAGATATGATGTAGGGCGTAATGACAGTAGTTTGTTGGACTATGTATTGGTAGATAAAAGACTGTTGAGTAGAATTCAGGATGTACATGTTTATAGAGGGGCCACAGATATATCAGATCACTTTTTAGTTATAGCTACAGTGGGAGTAAAAGGTAGATGGGATACAAGGAAAATAGAATCAGTAAGTAAAAGAGAGGTGAAGGTTTATAAACTAAAAGAGGAGGCAGTTAGGGTAAGATATAAACAACTATTGGAGGATAGATGGGCTAGTGAGAGTGTAGGCAATGGGGTCGAAAATGTATGGGGTAGTGTATGGAGTGTTCAGCAGAAGTTTGTGGTTACAGGCGAGTGGGTGCGGGAGGGAAGAGGAGCGATTGGTGGAATGATGATGTAAAAAGAGTAGTAAGGGAGAAAAAGTTAGCATATGAGAGGTTTTTACAAAGTAGAAGTGATGCAAGGAGGGAAGAGTATATGGAGAGAAAAAGAGAGGTTAAAAGAGTGGTGAAGCAATGTAAAAAGAGAGCAGATGAGAGAGTGGGTGAGATGTTATCAGCAAATTTTGTTGAAAATAAGAAAAAGTTTTGGAATGAGATTAATAAGTTGAGGAAGCCTAGAGAACAAATGGATTTGACAGTTAAAAATAGGAGAGGAGAGTTATTAAATGGAGAGTTAGAGGTATCGGGAAGATGGAGAGAATATTTTGAGGATTTGTTAAATGTTGATGAAGACAGGGAAGCTGTGATTTCGTGTGTAGGGCAAGGAGGAATAACATCTTGTAGGAGTGTGGAAGAGCCAGTTGTGGGTGTAGGGGAAGTTCGTGAGGCAGTGGGTAGAATGAAAGGGGGTAAGGCAGCTGGGATTGATGGGATAAAGATAGAAATGTTAAAAGCAGGTGGGGATATAATTTTGGAGTGGTTGGTGCTATTATTTAATAAATGTATGGAAGAGGGTAAGGTACCTAGGGATTGGCAGAGAGCGTGTATTGTTCCTTTGTATAAAGGCAAAGGGGACAAAAGAGAGTGCAAAAATTATAGGGGAATAAGTCTGTTGAGTGTACCTGGTAAAGTGTATGGTAGAGTTATTATTGAAAGAATTAAGAGTAAAACAGAAAGCAGGATAGCAGATGAACAAGGGGGCTTTAGGAAAGGTAGGGGGTGTGTAGACCAAGTGTTTACAGTGAAACATATAGGTGAACAGTATTTGGATAAGGGTAAAGATGTTTTTGTGGCATTTATGGATTTGGAAAAGGCGTATGATAGGGTAGATAGGGGGGCAATGTGGCAGATGTTGCAGGTGTATGAAATAGGAGGAAGGTTACTGAAAGCAGTGAAGAGTTTTTATGAGGATAGTGAGGCTCAGGAGGTTAGAGTGTGTAGGAGGGAAGGGGACTACAGTGGAACCCCGACTTACGATGTTATCATCTTACGTTATTTTCGATAACCGATATTTATAACGTAAGAAATTTGTTTGTGACTTACGATGTTTGCTTCGTTTACCGACATTCGTACCGGACCTGTCCGCTTGGCGCCCAGCTGAGCGCGCACTCCAGGGAGCGTCAGTGCTATTGTTTACAAGCGAGAGCGACCACCCACCCACACCCATGCATTCATACCAGTATATTGTCATTATTCCACTGTTTTTAGTGCTTGCAACTGCTAAATAAGCTACCATGGGTCCAAGGAAAGATCCTAGTGCTAAGCCTGTGGCAAAGAGGAACAGAAATATATGTACGATAGAAGTGAAGAAGGAGATAATAGAAAAATATGAAAGTGGAGTGCGTATCAGTGAGCTGGCCAGGCTGTATGGTAAACCCTATTCTACCATCGCTACCATTGTGGATAAGAAATATTCAAGTAAAATCAAGGAAGCTGTTGTTGCAAAAGGTGCATCTGTGATCACAAAACACAGACCACAAGTGCTGGAAAATGTGGAAAGGTTGTTGTTGGTGTGGATCAACGAGAAACAGTTAGCAGGAGATACTGTTTCGGAGGGAATAATATGTGAAAAGCAAGGCAGTTGCATGATGATCTCCTTAAGAAAATGCCTGCAACGAGTGAAGTGAGCGAATTTAAAGCCAGCAGAGGCTGGTTTTACAAATTTAAGAATCGAAGTGGCATACATAGTGTTGTGAGGCATGGCGGGGAGCCAGTTGTGACAAAAGTGCGGCTGAAAAATATGTTCCTGAATTCCAGGAGTACCTAGAGGCTGAACAATTCCTCCCCAACAAGTGTTTAATTGTGATGAAACAGGCCTGTTTTGGAAGAAAATGCCCAACAGGACCTACATTACTCAGGAGGAAAAGGCACAGCCAGGACATAAGCCTATGAAAGACAGGCTAACTTTGATGCTGTGTGCCAATGCCAGTGGTGATTGCAAAGTGAAGCCTTTACTGGTGTATCTTTTGAAAATCCCGAGTGTTTGGCAGATGCGGTGTCAGCAAGTCTAACTTGTGTGTGATGTGGAAGTCTAACAAAAAGGCTTGGGTCACAAAGGACATTTTCTTAGATTGGTTCAATGAAGTGTTTGGCCCCAGTGTGAAGAAATATCTATTGGACAATAATTTGCCACTTAAGTGCCTCCTGATAATGGACAATGCTCCTTGTCATCCTCCAAACTTGGTAGAGAAAATTGTGGAGGAGTTTAAATTCATCAAAGTGAAGTTCTTGCCCCTAATACCACTCCTCTCCTCCAGCCCATGGACCAGCAGGTCATTTCCAACTTTAAAACTCTATACCAAAGCAATGTTTCAAAAGTGCTTTGATGTGACCACAGACATGAACATAACCCTAAGAGAATTTTGGAAAAACATTTCCATATGCTGCATTGTGTACACCTTATAGGTAAGGCTTGGGAGGGAGTGACTACCAGGACTTTGAACTCTGCCTGGAGAAAATTGTGGCCAGACTGTGTCCTAGAGAGGGATTTTGAAGGTTTTGGGGCTGAGCCTCAGAACCCTGAGCCTGAGCCTGAGCCTGTTTTGGAAGAAATTGTGGAATTGGGCAAGTCTTTGGGGTTAGAGGTGAGTGGTGAGGATGTGGAACAGTTGGTGGAGGAGCACAAGGAAGAGCTAACCACTGAAGATCTGCAAGAGCTTCAACAGCAACTGGAACAAGAGAGCAGAGGTCAGCACAATGGTTCAGAGGAGGAGGTGGAGGTGGAACAAAAATGGAAGAATGTGCCTTCTTCAAGGATTAAGGACATTTGTGGAATGTGGAGCAAGGTGCAAGCATTTATGGATGAATATCACCCTAACCATGCTGTTGCAGGCCGTGCTGGCAACCTGTACAATGACACAGTGGTGTGTCATTTCAGGGATGTGTTAAAGAATCGCCAGACACAGAGCTCCCTGGACAAATTTGTTGTTAGAAAGAGGTCTAGTGACGGTCCTAGTGGCATTCAAAGAAAAAGGGAAGTAACCCCAGAAAAGAACTTACCACCTGCAGTGTTAATGGAAGGGGATTCCCCTTCCAAACACTAGCATACTACTCCACCTTCTCCCCTCCTCCCGTCCTCCACACATCAACAACTCTTCAATAAATGTAAGTGACATGTTATTGTACAATATTTGCATGTATTTATGTATTCTTTATTCAATTCTGTATTATTTAATGTCCAAAAGTTCTAAAAAATATTTTATTTAACTACTTTTGGAAGTCTTGGACGGATTAAATTTATTTCCATTATTTCTTATGGGGAAAATTGATTCGTTTAACGATTGTTTCGCTTTAAAATATGCCCTCTCTGACGGATTAATATCGTAAGTCGGGGTACCACTGTATTTCCCAGTAAAAGTGGGCCTTAGACAAGGATGTGTGATGTCACCGTGGTTGTTCAATATATTTATAGATGGGGTTGTAAGAGAAGTGAATGCGAGGGTCTTGGCAAGAGGTGTTGGGCTAAAAGATAAAGAAGCAAATACAAAGTGGGAGTTGTCACAGTTGCTTTTTGCTGATGACACTGTGCTTTTGGGAGATTCTGAAGAGAAGTTGCAGAGGTTGGTGGATGAATTTGGTAGGGTGTGTAAAAGAAGAAAATTGAAAGTGAATATAGGAAAGAGTAAGGTGATGAGGATAACAAAAAGAATAGGTGACGAAAGATTGGATATCAGATTGGAGGAGAGAGTATGGAGGAGGTGAATGTATTCAGATATTTGGGAGTGGACATGTCGGCGGATGGGTCTATGAAGGATGAGGTGAATCATAGAATTGATGAGGGAAAAGGGTGAGTGGAGCACTTCGGAGTCTGTGGAGACAAAGAACCTTGTCCATGGAAGTAAAGAGGGAATGTATGAGAGTATAGTTATACCAACGCTCTTATATGGGTGTGAAGCATGGGTGATGAATGTTGCAACGAGGAGAAGGCTGGAGGCAGTGGAGATGTCATGTCTGAGGTCAATGTGTGGTGTGAATATAATGCAGAGAATTCGGAGTTTGGAAATTAGGAGGAGGTGCGGGATTACCAAAACGATTGTCCAGAGAGCTGAGGAGGGTTGTTGAGGTGGTTTGGACATGTAGAGAGAATGGAACGAGACAGAGTGACTTCGAGTGTATAAATCTGTAGTGGAGGGAAGGCGGGGTAGGGGTCGGCCTAGGAAAGGTTGGAGGGAGGGGTAAAGGAAGTTTTGTGTGCGAGGGCTTGGACTTCCAGCAAGCATGTGTGAGCGTATTTGATAGGAGTGAATGGAGGCATATGGTTTTAATACTTGACGTGCTGTTGGAGTGTGAGCAAAGTAACATTTATGAAGGGATTCAGGAAACCGGCAGGCGGACTTGAGTTCTGGAGATGGGAAGTACAGTGCCGGCACTCTGAAGGAGGGGTGTTAATGTTGCAGTTTTATAACTGTAGTGTAAAGCACCCTTCTGGCAAGACAGTGATGGAGTGAATGATGATGAAAGTTTTTCTTTTTCGGGCCACCCTGCCTTGGTGGGAATCGGCCGATGTGTTAATAAAAAAAAAAATAAGCAACTTCTTTCTTCTTTCAACACGTCGGCCGTTTCCCACCAAGGCAGGGTGGCCCAAAGAGAAAAACAAAAGTTTCTCTTTAACTTTAGTAATATATACAGGAGAAGGAGTTACAAGCCCCATGCTCCCGGCATTTTAGTCGACTCTTACGACACGCATGGCTTATGGAGGAAGAATTCTGTTCCACTTCCCCATGGAGATAAGAGGAAATAAGAACAAGAACTAATAAGAAAATAGAAGAAAACCCAGAGGGGTGAGTATATATATGCTTGTACATGAAGTGTAGTGTGACCTAAGTGTAAGTAGAAGTAACAAGACGTACCTGAAATCTTGCATGTTTATGAGACAGAAAATGTAAGCAACTATTGGCAGAAAGGTGGGATAGTGCAAGTATGAGTAGTGGGGGGTTGAAGAGAGTTGGGATAGTTTTAAAAATGCAGTATTAGAATGTGGGGCAGAAGTTTGTGGCTATAGGAGGGTTGGTGCAGGAGGAAAGAGGAGTGAGTGGTGGAATGAAGAAATAAAGGGTGTGATAAAAGAGAAAAAGGTAGCTTATGAGAGGTTTTTACAAAACAGAAGTGTTAATAGAAGAGCAGAGTATATGGAGAGTAAAAGAAAGGTGAAGAGAGTGGTGAGAGAGTGCAAAAGAAGAGCAGATGAAAGAATGGGAGAGGCTCTGTCAAGAAATTTTGCTGAACACAAGAAAAATTTTTGGAGTGAGATAAACAAGATAAGAAAGCCTAGGGAACGAATGGATTTGTCAGTTAAAAACAGAGTAGGGGAGTTAGTAGATGGGGAGCTGGAGGTATTGGGTAGATGGCGGGAATATTTTGAGGAACTTTTAAATGTCGATGAAAAAAGGTTTTAGTTTGATATCTTTATTATGCACCCCATACCCATCCTGTGGGCGGTAGTCAAAAGATTACAGAGGTACATAATGGGTCCAGGGACTGGACCCCAAAGTTATGATAGCTGAGCAAGTTACAAAGGTAATGAACTAACAAGCTACAAAGATAATGAACTCACAAGTTACAAAGGTAATGAAACATGTAAGTAAATTTACTTACTTACGTTTATACATGGTTACAATCATGAACAAATTATAACGCAATGAACACTTCACTAGTCTACACCCAGTCACAACTGTAATGAGTTCTTGGTGCAAATTTTATTGTTGGGTCACACATACACACTTACATATACACATACACACACACAAAAAGGGAGGCGGTAATTTCATGTACTGGCCAGGGAGGTACAACATCGTTTAGGAGTGAAGAAGAGCAGGATGTGATGTGAGTGTGGGGGACGTGCGTGAGGCATTACGTAGAATGAAAGGGGGTAAAGCAGCTGGAACTGATGGGATCATGACAGAAATGTTAAAAGCAGGGGGAGATATAGTGTTGGAGTGGTTGGTATTTTTGTTTAATAAATGTATGAAAGAGGCGAAGGTACCTAGGGATTGGCAGAAAGCATGTATAGTTCCTTTATGTAAAGGGAAGGGGGATAAAAGAGATTGTAAGAATTATAGGGGAATAAGTTTACTGAGTATACCAGGTAAAGCGTATGGCAGGGTTATTATTGAAAGAATTAGAGGTAAGACAGAGAGTAGGATTGCAGATGAGCAAGGAGGCTTTAGAGTGGGTAGGGGATGTGTAGATCAAGTGTTTACAGTGAAGCATATATGTGAACAGTATTTAGATAAAGGTAGAGAAGTTTTCATTGCATTTATGGATTTAGAAAAGGCATATGATAGAGTGGATAGGGGAGCAATGTGGCAAATGTTGCAAGTGTATGGAATAGGTAGTAAGTTACTGAAGGCTGTAAAGAGTTTTTATGAGGATAGTGAGGCTCAGGTTAGGGTGTGTAGGAGAGAGGGAGATTACTTTCCAGTAAAAGTAGGTCTTAGACAGGGATGTGTAATGTCACCATGGTTGTTTAATATATTTATAGATGGGGTTGTAAAAGAAGTAAATGCTAGGGTGTTAGGGAGAGGGGTGGGATGAAATTATGGGGAATTAAATGCAAAATGGGAGTTGACACAGTTACTTTTTGCTGATGATACTGTGCTTATGGGAGATTCTAAAGAAAAGTTGCAAAGGTTAGTGGACGAGTTTGGGAGGGTGTGTAAAGGTAGAAAGTTGAAAGTGAACATAGATAAAAGTAAGGTGATGAGGGTATCAAACGATTTAAATAAAGAAAAATTGGATATCACATTGGAGAGAGGGATTATGGAAGAAGTAAATGTTTTCAGGTATTTGGGAGTTGACGTGTCAGCGGATGGGTTTATGAAGGATGAGGTTAACCATAGAATTGATGAAGGAAAAAATGTGAGTGGTGCATTGAGGTATCTGTGGAGACAAAAAAACCTTATCCATGGAGGCAAAGAAGGGAATGTACGAAAGTATAGTGGTACCAACACACTTATATGGGTGTGAAGCATGGGTTGCAAATGCTGCAGCAAGGAGGAGGCTGGAGGCAGTGGAGATGTCCTGTCTAAGGGCAATGTGTGGTGTAAATATTATGCAGAAAATTCGGAATGTGGAAATTAGGAGAAGGTGTGGAGTTACTAAAAGTATTTGTCAGAGGGCTGAAGAGGGGTTGTTGAGGTGGTTTGGTCATTTAGAGAGAATGGATCAAAGTAGAATGACTTGGAGAGCGTATAAATCTGTAGGGGAAGGAAGACGGGGCCTACCCCGTCTTCCTTCCTTCCGTTGGAGGGAGGGGGTATAGGAGGTTTTGTGGGCAAGGGGCTTGGATTTCCAGCAAGCATGTGTGAGCGTGTTAGGAGTGAAAGGAGACGAATTGTTTTTTTGGGACCTGACAATCTGTTGGAGTGTGAGCAGGGTAACATTTTGTGAAGGAATTCAGGGAAACCAGTTAATTGATTTAGTTGGACTTGAGTCCTGGAAATGGGAAGTACAATGCCTGCACTTTAAAGGAGGGGTCTGGGATAGTGACAGCTGGGAGGGACTATTCTCAGCTGTTGTATCTGAGCGCCTCTGCAAAGACAGTGATTATGTATGAGTGTGGTGAAAGTGTTGAATGATGATTAAAGTATTTTCTTTTTGGGGATTTTCTTTCTTTTTGGGTCACCCTGCCTCGGTGGGAGACAGCCGACTTGTTGAAAAAAAAATTGAAGACCACTGCATTAGCAAAACGCCGTAATGCTTAGCGCTTTAAAGCAGGGCCCATCTGTACATAGTGAGTACACATGCCAATACCACAAGAGCATCATTGTGGAGAGAGCTAAGAACCTGGTGTCCTCTCATATCGAACAAGGAATATTACTGAATTTGTTCTTCCAGGTCCTAACCAATGTGAAAGCCAGGAAATCATTCAGATTTAAAACTAGGAATTCATCATCTTTTTTATTGTGGTTTTAAGTTATATTCAGTCAAGCTATTACAATTATATAAGGTATTTGTATCTAAACAGTTGCCTGTAATAATAAAGAAAAGACGTGAGTGCAGAGTAAGGTTTTATTGCACTAGAAAGCAACAGTGCAATAAAAGCTTGCCTTTCATCTTTGTTTTTACTTCTGTTTTTAGTGTGTAAAATTCAGTGTAACTTGGTGTTGACATAGTAAGTACAATACAGTAAACCCTCAATTTAACCCTTTTAGGGTCCAGACCCCTGATCTGAAACTTGACCACAGGGTCCAAGAATTTAAAAAAAAAAAAAAAATATTTTTTGTTACAGAATGGTAGAGAATCTTTTTCTGAAGGTAATAAAACAAAAAGTACAAATTTTGATGGAAAATCAACAAAATTACGCTATCGCGAATTTTGCTTCATCAGCGATATTTACGCATCGGCAGTTTTGCCCACTTTGACTCCCATTATTATTTCATTGCAGATTGCCGATTACATAGGTATTGGTAGTTACAATGTAAATTGAGTGCAAGGAGAGCCACTGACAAGCCATGGCATTAGGGGCAGCTTATTCTAGTAACTTAAAGACTATGTACTTAATATTAGAGAAATTTATTGAGTTTATTCTAGTTAAAAATTGTTTTCAAAATTACAATATGATGAAATTTTACTGTTTAAATTATTATATAATGATATTAGATTGTTACAGTAATGGTAATATGGAATTGAGATTATCTTAAGGAAAATAACATTGAGCATTTTTGACATTAACTTATAATATGAGTATTTAGTTTTGATTGAGTAGGGGGTAACATAATAGTAACATATTATTAAAAATTGAGATTATCATATAGGAAAGTAATAATGAGCATTTTTCAGAGTAGTTTATAGTATGATCATTTAGTTTTGGGTGATTTTCAGACAAGATTATCTTAATATTTACTGGTAGTGAATTCCAGATTCTGGGGCCCTTTATGTGCATAGAATTTTTACATAGGTTGATATGAACACGGGGTATATCAAAAAGTGATCTGTATCTTGTGTTGTGGTCATGGGGCCTATTAACCCTTTCAGGGTCGAGACCTCGATTCTTAACTCTCTCAGGGTCGAAACATTTTCGGAAAAAAAATAAATTATTTTTTCTTATGAAATGATAGAGCGAGCATCTTTTTCCGATCATAACGCCATCAAAAGTATGAAATTTGGTGAAAAACTAACGGAATTATGCTCTCGCAAAGTTAGCGGTATCGAAGATATTTACGCATCGGCGATTTCGCCCTTTTTGAGCCCCATTTTTGGCCAATTCCATAGTCTCAGTCTACGAAAATCATAGCTATTATTGTAGAATTCTATTTGTTCTATTGATTGAGTACAAGAAACCATCAATTTACCGATTTCAATTAACCAATAAAGCGGTCAGAAATTGACAATATTGCCAATTTCACACAAATTTCAAAAGATGCCAATTTCAAAATAGGGTCCAGAATAAACAAGACAGACATTCCTGGCACTAAAATAACATTTTATCTGTTCATTAGGCACGTCTCCCGGCTTCTATTGCTTTACTTTTGCTTTCCATTTTGAATTTTTATTCTCACAAAAAATTGAAGATTTTCTGTTATGTATACTACTGCATCATTGTAAAAAGGTATAAATAATATAATCGCACTTGTGCAAGAATATTAGACTACCCAGTTGATGTGTATTGGACGCATGGCGTGATTTGTTTACTCTTGAACATAGGCAAAAATCAAACATTTTTGCTACTTTGCGCTCAGTTTCAAGGTACTTGTCATCAGGAAACCAGTCAAAATTATCTCTATTTCTGTAACATATCATCTATTCTATCAAATGAGACTAAGAAAACGAGAATACAAGCATAAATACCATACGAAAATAGACTGCAAAGTCGCTGTTTTAAACCAAAACACGGTCAGAGTTTTTTCCTCATTATGCACGGTGTGGTGCAGGATTTTTATACTGCGCACACTGACCGCACAGACCCATTCTCTCACATCTAGGCCTACCAGCCTGTTTCTGCTTGATTTGAGGCGCTAGAATTTAGGCGTACTAGTACGTCAAACGCCCTGGTGCGTAAGCCGTACTAGTACGTCAAAAACCCTGAAAGGGTTAAAGTTGGTGAGGAGAATTTTGAGCGGAGGGTTTATATTAGAGTGTAAAGTTTTATATATGTAGTAGGCACAAAGTAAGTATGAATGTTCTTTACGGTGAGTAGTTTGAGACTTTTGAATATTGGTGGAGTATGCTGTCTAGAGTGGGAATTTGTTATCATTCTGACTGCAGCCTTTTGTTGTGTTATGAGTGGTCTAAGGTGATTTAATGTTGTTGATCCCCATGCACAGATTCCATAGGTGAGATACGGGTAGATAAGTGAATGATATAGTGCAAGGAGAGCTGATTGTGGTACATAATAGCGTATCTTTGATAATATGCCTACTGTCTTCGAGATTTTCTTGGAAATTTGTTGTATGTGTGTTTGGAATTTAAGGCTACTGTCAAGGTGGATTCCTAGGAATTTTCCCTCTGTGAGTCTTGTGATGGGTGTACCATTGAGCGTTATGTTAAGTGGAACATTTGTGGCTTTGCTTCCAAACTGTATGAAGTAGGTCTTGTCAGTATTGAGAGTAAGCTTGTTAGTCGTCATCCATGTTGATATTTTCTGTAATTCGGCATTAACAGTGTTGGCCAGTATAACTGGATTTGGGTGAGAGAAGACATATGTTGTGTCATCTGCAAATAAAATGGGTTTAAGTAGTTGTGATGCATTCGGTAGGTCATTTATGTAAATGAGGAATAGGAGTGGCCCCAGGACACTTCCTTGAGGACTCCGACTGTAATTTGTTGTGTGGAAGAGTTCGCTCCATTTGTGTACACGTATTGGCTTCTGTTGGTGAGGTATGACTTTAGGTAGTTGAGTGGGTGCCCCTTATACCATAGTGTGCTAATTTTGTGAGCAGTAAATCATGGTCGACTGTATCAAAAGCTTTGCGTAGATCAATGAAGATTCCCAGTGGGACTTCTTTCTTCTCAAGTGCTGTATATATTAACTCCAACATGTGCATAATAGTATCGTTTGTGCTCTTGTTTGTCCTGAATCCAAATTGACAGGGGTTGAGTACATTGTGTGAGACGAGGTAGGAATAGATTTGTCTATGAATTAATTTTTCGAAGATTTTAGAAAGCAGTGGTAAATTAGAAATTGGTCTATAATTATTCAAGTCTGTTTTATCACCTCCTTTGTGGATCGGGGTGACCCTAGCTATTTTGAGAATTGATGGGAAGGTAGAGGTTTCAATGGATTTATTGAATAGTGTTGCTATAATTGGTGACAGTACCTGTGAAGCTTTTGTACATAAATGTTGGTAAGCTGTTTATGTCTCCTGCCTTGTTTTTAAGGGTGTTGATTATGAGCGAGACTTCAATTGGGTTGGTAGGAGCTAGGAATAGCGTATTAGGGTAGGTGTTTGTGAGGTAGTCTGTTGGACGGGTGTTTGAGCTTGGGATTTTACTCGCTAGATTCTTTCCTATGGTGGAGAAGAAAACATTAAGTCTGTTTGCTGTCTCAGTAGGTGAAGTAGGGGTTCATCTGCTCTTGATAATTTGATGGTGTTGTTTTTCGCTATCTTATTATTTCCTAGAATTGCAGATAGGGTCTTCCAGGTCTTTTCATATCACCTTTTATGTTCTGGAGTCTGTTCTCATAATACCATTTTTTATCTTCTTATCCGGCTGGTAAGGATTGATGAGTAGCGTTTGGATTGTTCTCTGGTTATTAGACCCTTCTGTATTGTTTTTCATATTGGTGCCTTTTGTTAATGGATTTAAGGATGCTGGGTGTTAGCCAGGGATTGTTAAGTCTCTTAGCTGTGATCTGTTTAGTTTTTTAGGGCAATGTTTGTTATAGAGGTGGTGGGTTTTGTTAAGGAAATTCTTGATGCATTCATTAGTATCTGTATATGTTTCTAACTCATTATCCGTCAATGTTAATCATAGCTGTTATAAAGTTATTTACAGCTGACTCATTATGTAGTCTGAAGGTAACTTTTGTAATATCTAGGGAATTTCCAAGTTAGTTAGGGGAAAGGTGGATAGTGGTCTATGGTGGTTTCTGTGATTATGCCTGATTTTAGAGGGGATATAATTAGTCCAGATGTGGTCTAGTAATAAAGTACTAGTCTCGGAGATTCTTAGGTTTTTGATATTGTTGGTAGTAACAACCAGTTGCTCATAGTGTTTGTGAATTCTGTTACTTGTGGGTCCTGGTCGTGTAGGAGATTTATATTGAAATCTCCTGTGAGCAACAAATGGTCTTTGTTCATAGGCCAATTACAGTAGACCTCATTTGCATGGAGTTACATTCCGAAATAGTCGGTTAAATCAAATCATGTTGATAATTAAAAAAGAACTTATGGGAAAAATAGGGTTACGTTCCTGGGTCCCCAAAAAGCCAAACAAGTTTTTTTAGACCTACAGATCTTGCAAAAACTGAAGGCAAATATGTACAGTGGCCCCGAAACGAACCCCCTAGAAATCGTAAAATTATGTACAGTCAACCCCTGGTTATCGCGGTAATCCATTCCAGAGGACCCGTCGATCACCGGTTTGTCGAACTCCGATTCTATTTTCCCCATAAGAAATAATGGAATAAAATTAACCGTTCCAGACATCCAAAAGTACTAAAATAAAATATTTTTAGAACTTTTTGACATTAAATTCACACAATTTTATGACAAATAAAGAAATAGTAGTACAATAACATGTCACTTACATTTATTGAAGAGTTGTTGATGGGCAAACAGGAGGAGGGAGAGGATGGAGTAGTATGCTAGTGTTTGGAAGGGAATCCTTCCATTAACACTACAGGTGGAAAGTTCTTTCTGGGGTTTCTGGCCTTTTTCTTTGAATGCTCACTCCCTGCATCCTGCTTCCTCCCCGCATGAATGCTCACTCCCTGCATCCTGCTTCACTCCCTGCATGAATGCTTCACTTCTGCATGAATGCCACCCCCCCTGCATCCCTGCTTCCTCCTGCATGAATGCTACACTCCCCGCATGAATGCTACACTCCCTGCATAATGCACACTCCCTGTATGAATGCTACACTCCCTCATGAATGCTACACTCCCCTCCATGAAAGCTTCACTCCCCGCACACTCTTTACCACAGGCTTGGCACTAGGAGCTTTTTGGGGGCCATTGGCTTTTTAGCAGTTGCAAGCACTAAAAACAGTGGAATAATGACAATATTCTGGATGAATGCGTGGGTGGTGCCGTTGTAAACAATGGCACACTGAGTGCCTGGGCGCCTGGGCCAGGCCACCCGTGTCCGGGACAATCGCTGACTCCGAGCGGGTTTACCGGCAAAATTTCATTTAAAATACCTGTCTAACCCGATTTGGACAACCTCCGTGCCGCTTCACCGGGGTTGACTGTAATATAATATTGTAATGATTTTGGGGGTCTGAAATGGACTAACCTACTTGACATTTTTTCTTAAGGGAGAAATTCTTCGGTAATGGCATTGAGCAGGCTTCTGGAATGAATTTTGTTCGTTACTGGGGTCCAATGTAATTGTGTTCATTGTCATGATATATTACCTTCTTAAGACTACAAATGCAATAGAAATAATAGTATTTCTTTCCTTAAATTGTGGGTAATGATGTTTGTGGATGGGGAAAAGTGGATATGGTGATGTGGCCCTACTGGGCTGAGGTGGATGGGTTTTTGGTTTTTCGGTAGAAGTGGTGGTAGAGGTTCTTGTACTGGTGGGGGTATTGCAGTGTGCAAAATTTGTAATGAATTCTGGGCCTTTTTCCCGCATTACATTATGTGCGGTAAAGGGATCATCATGGTCTAGACCCCAAAGCCCCGCTTCTATTTGTCAGTGTCCTCTTCAGTAAAAAAATCTGCAATTTTTAAAAATTTTGGAACTGCTCACGTAA